>OZ018391.1:37259298-37466298 GCA_963969525.1 Ontholestes murinus
TCAAGTCTTTGCGCGCACTCGTCTATAGTATCTCTCGCGTTTTCCACGGGTGCCCGACTAAGAGCGTCCACATGCGCCATTCGCACGCCCGCACGATGTCGAATCGTGAAACGATACTCCATGAGAAGACTATACCACCGCGCGATCTGTGGTTTCAACGCCTTCTTCTCGTTGAGATAGATCAACGCCTGACAGTCCGTCACTATAATAAACTCTACGCCCAACAAATACGTTCGTAGTCTCTCAACGCACCAGACCACCGCGAGTAACTCGAGTCGGCTCGAGTGGTAATTTCTCTCGGCGTCAGTTGTCTTTTTAGACACGCAATGCACCAAACGCAACTCGCCTTCATTATCGCGCTGTAATAGCATACCCGCTAATCCTTCCGCGCTCGCGTCAGTATGTAGCTCGGTTTGCGCTCGCTCGTCGAACGCACGTAATACTGGTCGCCCAACTAATTCGCGCTTCAAGTCCTCAAACAAACTGTTCTCACGCTCGCCCCACACAAAGGCCTTGTCCTTACGCGTTAAGTCGCTAATCGCCCGCACTTTCCGCGCATAGTTCGGAATAAACTTACGGAAGTATCCCGTCAGCCCAAGAAATCTGCGCACCTCGTGCTCATTCCTAGGTGGTGGAAACTCCTCGATCGCCCGCGTTTTTGGCACTCCCGGTTGAATGCCCTTCTCGCCCACGCTGAAGCCCAAAAATTCGACGCTCGGCATCGCAAATCGGCATTTCGTTAGTTTCAATGTTAAACCCGCACTCCTCACCCGCACCAATACTTTCTTCAACCGCTCAACAAACATTTCGAAATTCGCCGCCGGAATCAAAATGTCATCTAGATAGTATACTATCTCGCGCCCGTTCAACTCACCGAATACCTCATTCATCATCCGACAGAACTCGTAGGGCGCATTTGTTAGCCCAAAACACAATCGCTCGAACTCGCCTGTCGTGTCGGGGGTGATAAACGCTGTCTTCTGCTTCGCCGCCTCAGTCAATGGAATTTGCAGATATCCATTTGCCAAATCCAAAGTCGTGAATAACTTGTTACCCGCTAGCGTCAAAAACTGTTCCTCGATCTGAGGGATCGGATAGTTCACCCGCTCTGTTTGGTTGTTTAGGAAACGAAAGTCGATCACCAATCTCTTCTCGCCGTTCGCCTTTGGCACCAAGAGCACTGGACTCGCATAAGGTGACTGTGTTTCCCTTACTAGCCCCGCTTCCTTCCACTCCTCTACAATCTGCTTGATTGTCGCCCTGTCATCCGCACTAACCTTATAGGGCCTTCGCCTCACGGGGATTCCATTGTCGCGGATATCCACCTGCATTAAATGTGTGCATCCCATCTCGGCAAGTGACTGCGAAAAGCAATCGCGGTTCTCCTGCAACACATTAATCAAAATTTCTCGCTCTTCCGGCCTCAATTCCGGCCCAATGATCATCTCCCCCTCGGGCAATGGCTTCGCCCTTTCAATTGTCAAAATCTCTGCAAGCTCCTCGGTCTGCAGATCCTCAAACGGATCTTCCACCGCTTCAACACTCACCTCGCCACTCTCAATCCGCCACTTGACATGGTGATTTAATAAAAAGGTCTCGCCAATCAACATGTTAGGACCCATCACATCGTTCGGAACAACGTGAATCTCCAACTCCCTCACCATCGCTGTGCCCACTTTCAAATCCACGGTGACCACCCCGAGTGAGCTTACACGGTGCGGCGCTCCGAACCCGTTAAAAGACTCACATCGCGTTTCGTCCATCGCCAAATTCATTCGCTTCGCCTCGCTCTCTTTTAAGATGCACTCCGCCGCGCCTGTGTCAAACACTCCCTCGACTTCGTGCTCGCCGTTGATGATCGCCAGTTTTCGGAAACTCTTTTTCCTCTGAACCTTCCTCACAAAAAGCACCTCTTGCTTAAGCGGACACGCGCCAGACATGTGACCAACACCCTGGCATTTAAAGCACTTTACCTTCGGGCATGCGTTGCTTTTGTGGCCCTCTTGCTTGCAAACAAAGCACTTAAGTCGCGCGCACCTCGACGCCAAATGTCCCACCTCGCCGCACTGGAAGCACTTCCTTCCCTCGCTGGAGTTTCGAGCAGTTGGTGTTGCCGATGGTCTCGCAGGCCCCGCTGAAGCTGTCACGTTGGAGCGCGTCGGCTCCGACGGTTTCGCGCTCGGACGCGCCTCTCGACTTTTACTTACAACCGCACGACGCGTACCTTCTAGCCGCTCAAATTCAACCAAATCATGCAATAGTTCGTCTGCCGATGCATGAACCTTCGCCAACATAACATTGTAGCAGTCGCGTGACCACAAACCCGCCAGAACTTGTTCTTTTACTTCCGCGAACGCCAAATCTAATTTACGACACAACGCCACTTTCGCGAACAAATACTGATCTACGGCTTCATCCCTGAGTTGCACCCGCTGCATCATTTTGTTCAAATTGTCCACTTGGTTCTCCCGCACGAAAAATGTCTGTTCGAACGCGTTTTTAAATTGCGCCCACGTCGTTACCGCCGTACGAACGCCCTCATACCACTCACGCGCACCTCGCACTAATTTGTTTCGCGCCGTTTCGAAGATGTATTCATCTGTGAGATGGTGTAGCGCCTGTACGCTGTTCAGCTGTTGCAGCCACCTTCGTCCGTCTTCCCGATATCCACCAAACGCTGGGATGCCGCTCAAAACCTCCGGCATCACTCCTACACTTACAGTTGTTGTATTATTCGCTAGTTGGTTGAACATCGTCTGCATCAACGCATCACGCCGCGCATTTTCCTGCAGCATCATCGCCATTATCTCCCGCATTCCAGGATCAGCTGTTGGTGCTGCCGCACCGCCCGCTGCGCCATCTGTTGACTCCATTGTCGACCTTCCCGCACTCACCGCGCCGAAAAATGTTAGGTTGTCTTTCGCGCTTTCGCGCCGCGCCACGCCGACCGCGCCTAAACTTTACTGACCCAACCCCAAAGTTTTCTCGCCTCGCCACGCCACACCTTACACGCACTCGCGATTAACTCTATGATTGTCTTCGGGATATCCCACTTCTGATGTTATAATTACGTTTTGTCAGGACGTCGCGGGTCAGAAGAATATCACCAGAGTAATCGTTAACAACAACTCGCCTCGTCTTTATTTAAGAATAACAATACACCGTACTCACACTACTCGCTCACACTCCCGCTCAACTCGCTCAACTCCCTCAATCACTTCGATAACTTCTCTTCGCTCACCTCGCTTCAGTCTCCCCTCGCTCGCACACTCCCGCTCACCACGCTTGCTCGTTGCTAAAGAGGCCCAGACGCCTCCTCCTCCCGCCGTTCTCCCTTCTTCCCCGCCAACCTGTCAAACCTCTCCTTTGCGCTCTCAGCTCGCGCCTCTTAAATCTAAATTCACGCTATACAACCACTCATACAATTTACATTTATAACATTTATAACATAAGTATTTATTATAAACGATTTGAAATTTTTTAGAATAATAAATAATATTGCGGACTGTCAATTTGGTGCTTTAAAAATAAACTTCATTTAAACACTGATAAGTGTGTCGCGGTAACATTTTACAGGGGTCGAACGGATATTGGGTTTAGTTATAGCCATAATGATGTTGTATTACAAAAGGAGTCTGAGATAAAGGATCTAGGTGTCATATTTGACAGCAAATTAACGTTTCGGTCCCATATAATATCAAAGTGCAATAAAGCCAGAAGTTTATGGGGTTTCATATGGCGAACATGTAAGATTCTCAATACTCAATGCTTAAAGATATTATATTGTTCGCGTGTTAGATCACACTTAGAATATGCAACTGTTGTCTGGAATTCGTTTCTACTGAGAGATGTTACCTTTATCGAAAGCGTTCAAAGAAAGTTTTTAAGATGCATTGAGTTCAAGTTAGGACTGCAGCATGTATATGGATCTTACTGCCACATCATGTCTCCATTAAACATCCTTTCCTTAGAAGCGCGAAGAAAGATACAGGATTTATGTTTTTTGCACACCATAATTAATGGTCGTGTTTCTTGTTCTGCGATATTAGGGCACATAGATTTTCACATGAATATTAATAATCGCCGAACAAGAAATGCACCTATTTTTAGAATCCCTACTCATACTTCCAATTTTGCATATCATCACAGTATGGTACGTATATTAAGATCTGCAAATTTTTACAACGAATTTAATTGGTTTCAATTATTTAATTCATATTATTCCCAGTTTAAATGTCAATTAAACATTCATATAAAATAATCTATTTATAATAATACTACATTAATTCCATATTTATTATCTTTCTGTTTGTTGTCTTCCACTAAGTGGTTATCTTAATAATGTTACTTCATCAATTATGTTTTAGTTTATATTTTAGTTTTAGTTAGCTAATTACACATGTAAATTATGTATTATAGAGGGGTTTCCCGTTAATAAACTTATTATTATTATATTAATTCAACGGTCTGCTTGAACATTTCTAAATGTTGTTAGTTGTCCTTCTCCTCAAATCCCATACACAATTACAATGTATGGTTTAATGGTTTTTATTTAAATAATTAAAACAGTAAACAGTTAAGTGGTTCACATACTAAAAATTCAGCTTGACGAAACAAACAATAATGGCACAAGTTGTTTCAACATTTCTTTATAGGCTTTTAAAAGATACCTTATTATAAAATTGGGAAAATTAATTATTTATTTATTTATGCTCTTACAATTATTTAATGTTGAACTACATTTGAATAAAGTTCTTTAAAATAAATATAAATACAATTTTATGTCTGTCTTGTCAACTGCAACCAGAATTTCACGTGTGATAACTACAGATTTTAGACGCCATTTCTTTTTCCCTTTTTGTCTCTTTCTTATTGTTAGGTATCAATGCTTCCTGCTGTTACAGGGTATCTGCAGAAAACACTCCTTCCTCGAATTTTAATTTTTGAATTTGCCTCCTTCGTGTCAAGACAAATTTTTGACTTGGTGGCGGAGAATATTTTCTTTTATTAATTGTTTTCTTCGAGTATTGTGAATTAAATTAAATATGTTATGATATGATTACAGAAGAAATAAAGTGACTGAGATAAATAAAAATACATGACATACTGGTCACATGCATACAATACACACATTAAATCAACATGACATTATTTCGTAAATGTTTAATTTTAAACATTTCTAAGTCATCTATGTTTTTCAAACTTCCTGTCGTCGATTTCTATTGTATGCTCCTTATATTTGCTATATTTTAATGATTAAGGCGTGAAACAATCTTAATCAAAATGTTCTACAAAAGATATAAGTACTCAACCCAAAAATTAACATTTTTAATTGTTTATTTGTTTATTGCTTTATATTTATATAATAGAAAAAAAATATTAAAAGATATTTGCAAAGAAATATAACTGTTAGGTTATTAATATACTTCAGTGAAATTTGTGTTAATATTTCAAATATCTTAATCTTATAATTAGAAAAAACACGAAAATATTTTGTAAAATCTACAACAAATGAGTCTTATTAAGACTACAAGAACAAACCACTTTTGAAACAACTACTTCTCTACCTAATACTTCGACAGACATTGAATAATACAAAAGTAATTTTCGTGTTACAAAATAGCAAGGCTATCAAAGCAACACTAGTTTGAACGTATTTCTTTCTGTAAAATGAACTTATTATCTTAATCTTATTTTCTAAAACATGTAATAGTATTTTAAACCAAAACCTTGTCAAATAAACTAAAGAAATATTGTGTCTATAACTTAATATGGCAATACTGTAAAGGCAGATACATAGTTTAATTATAATTTTCAAACTAGGTCATAAGAATAGAAGAAATCGTAATTAATGAAAATCTGCAAACTAACTAATTTCTACATTATTATTATATTAGCCGTTGGAACTAGTATATTCCTCACTTTTATTTGTTATACAAATATATGTTTTTTATTTGTTTTAAGAGCTTATGCTTTTACTTCTTTAGAAGTAACCAAATTAGAATATATCCGCATCAAAAAGACTGCCACTGGTAGAAAGCCGATTTAAAAGCAATGTAATTGATTTAAAAGTTAGCTGTGTTAATAATATCTAAATATATAATTAGTAACGTTATTTATTTATTACCTACGATAAACATTTTGGTGTATTGTTATATTTTCTAGAAGATTAAATAAGTTAACGCTTTAAATAACTTAAATGAAATATCATATATGATCCTCTAAATATACTAAAGAAAATATGTTTTAATAATTATTATTCTGATAAAAGATAAAATAAAGTTTAAAATGTGACATCCAATTGTATTCCTAATAGCGCAACTACATTTTTTTATAAAGAGACTCGCTTAATGGTTTTTATTAGCAAGTTAAGAACTGTATTCTAAGATGGATGTAATTTGATTCAATTTTATCAGAAGGAACTCATTCCATAAAAAAACATAAACAAAACTAATTTTCAGGGGTTTATTAAAATATTCGACGTGCTCATTTTAACAAGCACGACTAACATAAAATATAAAATATATCATTGTACAAAATAACATTTAAATAACTAGATTGATAGGGCGTTGACCCTATTGAGGGGCTAATTTTGTGATTGTTGATAGGTTGCCGGCAGTGTATAAGGTAGTCAGTCTCTGCAGTTAGTAAGGGTGCATCCGTGCGTTTCGAATACATTATTCACTTAACATTTTCGCTGCTGTCGGTGGTGATGATGTAACATTAACTTATAAAATCTATTGGCGGTATTGGCCGTTGTGGTCCTGGGGGATTTGATTCTCTCTCCTTAATTCTGGGTTGGCAGCAGCAGCCTCCTAAAAAAATATCAGAATTATTATAAATTTGAAAATCTAAATATCGCATATAATATCTAATTATAAGTATTATAAATATAAATACAATTTGGGGTTTGGGGTACTGATAAAGTTAAGGTGATGTTTAACCAAATTATCACTATCAACATTTAGAGAACTGCAACAATTATGTTATAATGTAATATCACCAAATTAAAACATTAAAAACACAAACAGAGAACAAATTAATAGAGACATATAAATAGAAACCGAAAGTAAAGTATTGCCATCAACAGCAGCTACAACAGCGAACGCTTACAAGTTACTCGGGTCATGATAGAACAACGTAAAGAAACTGTGGAAACGGAATGTTCTAAAACTGATTGTGATGTATAGTTTAAATGGTTTTATTTAATAAACAAAAAGTAAAAAGTTTAAGAGTTTAAAGTAGCAATAATTCACCTTAATGAAGCAAACAATAACGGCACGGTCTCTTACAAGTTGTTTCTTAATCCAACATTTCTTTATTGGCTGTTTAAAAGCCAAAAAATAGTCTTTAGAGTTTATAACCAGATCTCCGTTAAGGACAGAAACACCCTTAAGGTGGCATCTATTGTCTAAACACTGATTTTTTAAATTAAGTGGGCACAGCACCAAAAATTAGAAAACTGTCAAAGGAGAAAATTAACAATAACAATTACGGACATAATTAATAATATTTGCATTTTAAATTTCGATAATATTTATGCTTATTAAATTTAAAAATTATACAATTGGTAACAATCGAAACACGTGCCAGTTAATTGATAATAAATCTATGGAACAGAACAAGTGTCTTACTTTACCAAATTTACATATCCATCAAGAGTGCAGCGCCACAAGTATCAATTATAAAAATTCTACACCTAAATATATAAATGCAATTTATAATTTTTACTATTTTAATATTGGTTACATTAGAGTTTTAATCTAGTTTTAATGGGTACTATACAAAAGAGTTAACTATAGTAAAGAAACTCTTACCTGTTGAGCCCTGATTCCAGCATAGATGAGATCCAATCCCTTTTGTACTTCTGGGCTGACTGGTGGTGGTGTTGGCAGATGGTCGCCGGATGGATGGAAGCCCTTTTCGTCAGCAGTGTAGGTGACTGAGATGAGTTGTCCTTCGGGTGAGGTGTAGCTGTAGGATCCTTGTTGGACTTGAGCGTTTAATTCTTCTCCTGCTACATCGGGATTTGGTCCTAAACTCTTCAAGAAACCTTCTTCTTGAGCAAGGATGTTGTTTCCAGTTTCCCAGCTAAAATTTATGAGTTATCATTACATAAGCTGATGTTAGATATTTCTTTTATCATATGACTCATATTAAGGGCGCTTTTTTTAAATTATATAATTTTATCCAAATAAAAACATCCTAATATAAAGGCAGGCTTTAAGTTTGAGAAAATCATTTCACATCATCATTTTGTATTTATTTATTACCCTAGAGAAAAAATTCCCAATTACATGGCAAACTTTTTGTAATACATCATAAGTAAAGAAGAAGTGATAAAATCAATTCAAACATGAATATTTATTATACATTTTTGATACTAAATTATGAAACTTGATTTATGAGGTTGTTATTTGTTGAAACATCATATCACTTAATTATATTTTGACACAGTATATCGTTTCAAAAATGTTTTTATTATTCTACGACAATGTTTCACTACACAGTAGTTTTGTCATGTATAGAAAATAAAAATTTCATCCACCTGACGAAGCCACTTTGTTATGAAACATTGTCGTAGGATAATAAAAACGTTTTTAAAACCATATACTGTGTTAGTATTTTATTAAATGTAAGATTCATTATCTAACTTTATATGTTTGTATTACTTAAGATAATTCAATTTGTTTGACTTTTTAAAGTAACTATATCTTGAAACTAATAAAGCTGATAATAAGTAACATCTTTATTGATAATACAAATAGATCATGTTAGTCGCATGTTTGATGTTGACGCGGTTTAATTTAGTCACTTAATATATTTCGTATTTTGACTAGAAGCCTTTTTGCCGTAAAATTTTGAATTTATTTTATGGGATTTATTTTTTCTAACGACATGATTCATATGTTGGAAAATTTAGTAGAAAAATAATACTGACTAGTATCTTTGTATATTCAACAGATATTTTAATATGGTAAAGCAACTTCCTGATTAATACAACAGCGGATATTGAATTATACAAAATCATTTTGCGTATTACAAATACAAGTACAACTATCAATATGGCAATGGTTTGAATGTATTTATTTATATGACTTTTATTTAGGCTTAAACTTACGCAGATTTGTAACTTCCGTCGTTTCCTTGTTCCTTGTCGAAACGGATAATTGGAATGTATGTGGTGGATTCGTGGTGTGGCCTTGGCTCGAAATTTTGCTGAGGTTGAGGCGATTGTTTTGGTGGTTGGAAGTTCTGATCCTGCTCTACATTTTGGTATTGGTCTGGTTGGAACTGAGGTCTCCTGCCTTGTTGGGCCAAGGTGGCTCCGAATAAAACTGAAGCTATTACCTGAAATCGTAAAAAGATATAAATAATAGTTGTTTTTTTTACATGAATATTCTGGTTGAAGAGAAGAGGAGAAATTGAATCTAATGGATAAAGAAAATAAATGAATGGAAGGAATCATATGTTAATGATTATTTGTTTTTCTTGAGGTCGACAGTTGTTGAAAGTTCATCTTCTTGATCATTTTTATATTCTTAAATAATACTCACATAATGATTTTATTGATACCCACAATTTTGATACGGTGGCTTCTTAAGATGAAGACATGGTATATTATCATATTAATACCATATTCTAGAGATTCTTCAAACATTGTTTTTGATGTTTTGTGCACATATATGCATCTAAATTTTTGGTATTATATTTATGTCGACAATGAGCAAATATGAATGTATCATAACAATTATTCACATATCAGCATCAGCCTGTTTCTCGATTATTTAAGTTAAGGATTATTTTTCTTTTTTACTTCAGCATGGTAAAAACATCAGGAAATATTCTAATAATGATTTAAAGTTTTTCTATATAGTCTTACTGGTGTCTTTAAAGTAAAAACACGTTTAAGAACTCTCATAGTATGTGTTACTAATTAATTTTTAAATTATTTCCTTACAGTAGCAAGTATGCCTTAGAGTCTTATCTCTCTCTCTCTCTCTTTCCAAATGTAGTTTTTTAACTATTTATTTTACGACATATATAAACATCTTTATTGGAAAATGGATATAACATAACAACAATAGGCAAACTTATAAATCTAGAGTGCAATACAGTTTTCAACTAGCTATAATATTGCCAAAGTATTCATAATTGCAGTATATGTTTTTTTTTTTGTAAAAACCCAAGATGTAATGAGTCCTATAGATTGTATTTGCGTACAAAGGTTTTTTTAATATTATTAAATAGTTTTACATATATATTTAAATACATGATTTTTTATATATACCCCAATAAGGTATAGAACAAATAAAGAATTATTTGCATTAATACAGACTTCCTTTAGGAGAATGTTTTATTACGTAAATTACATACAAATTATATTACACGAATAATGAATTTTTAATGCACACATCATTGCACATCCGTTTGGTAACCGCCGACGAAATTTGCACAATATGTCAAGAATTTTTATGGTAAATTGGCCCTAATTTGCAGAAAGATCATCGCTAACCACAAACGCGTTATGCAATAACCATAAATCACATTATAATGGATATTCGAGATTTGAATTCAAATTATTATTACGTCTAATTAGTGGTTTATGCTATAAGTTATTTAGAAAAATAAAAATCCCCTATTTGATTTTGATGAATAATTACGAAATCGATTTGCTGCGAACAATCAATTGAAATTATACATTTTCTATTAAAAGTATATAAGTTTTATATTTCATAATCTATAATATTAATTTCTTTAAATAACAATTTTATTTCATTATAAAAATTTGATTTCATTATCTGACCTATGCAAAAATTTAATATTATTTTTGTTTCGATAAACTTAAATGTAGATTTCAAAAAAGGAATTGTAATTCAGTGGAATAAAGCTAAAAATATTGTGTTAATTTTACTTTAAATTGCAATAAAAAATGTTTTTAATTATTTATAGCATTATGCTGCTTTAATACTCGTTGATGTAGTTTAAATTGATCTATGAAAACAGTAGAGTAGATAATGTCATTAAAATGTTTATTAATTGTTTCTGTTGTGCGAAGTTCGTGACCGGATTTTAAAAAATTGATCTTAAATTCCTGAGGTGTCGATTAAGCGAGGAGTGTAAATGAAATGGCGCAAAGCACGAGAAGATTCCTCCGCGAAATCGGCGGTTACACAATGATGGTAAGGCCAAATGCCAGATGGCACGTGATTGGCAAAGAGATGGTCAGCTCGCAGACGGATACGAATTTGCATCGTTAAATGTGAGCGTATTTAAATTTTTGCGTTTAAAATACGTTGGAAATGTCATACATTTTCATTGGGATGCGAATTGAGCGCAAGAAGTAATTATGAATTATGTATTTGTAAATATAAGTATTGAACTGAATAGTAATTTTAAATTACCTAAATATTTTATATAACACGTAAGCTATATGATATTATTTACTTTAAAATCGTCAATCTTGAGTCAAGATAAAATACTTAGTTACTTTGCATATATAACTGTTTATACAAACAAAGTAACTAAATATTTTAATTAGAATGTTAATTAAACACTTGGTTTAACATAAAAATGTTTTACCGCAGGTTAAGTGAGAATTTCATTCATCGTAGATATTTTAGTTTGTATAACAAAATGTAGAACAATCTAGAAGAATCAAGTATTAACAATTTTAAGTTACTTAAAGTGCTTTTATATAACAATATTTATTTGTATCTATTTTAAGAATTCCTAGATTATTAAAATTCGATAATTGAAATGTATGATCTTTAACTGCGTTATAAGGATAAAATCTAAGTGGATTACTTAAATATTTCATTTTAAGTTTAACTAAACTCATTTTTATAAATATATAACTAAAAATATATCAATATAAAAATAATATTGCAAATAGTTTAAATAATACATACTTATGCCAATAAAATAAAATATACGATATAAAACCAATTGATTTTTTATTTTAAAAAAATGTTCTACAATTGTATTGCTTATGTAATCTTTATCTTAACGATAAATCTTTCAAGATGCTCTATAGAAGAAATCGAATAGTATAAAAATACATTTTTTTACAGCACAATTTCTTTAAAAATAATCATTGCAAATTCCATACACCTATATATATATGCTTATCTAACTCTCACGACAGCAATTAAATTTTCTGCAAATGGAAAGTAGAAAATGAAAGACTGTGATTCGAATTTCTCTAGCTACAGATGCTTTATTCATAATCAGTGTTAATTAAATATTTTCTAGATATCTCCATATTGCATTGTGTAGGAGATTTAAATATACATAATTATATTCAAGTACACCAATACTAATTTAAATCTGACAATAAACTGAAGTAAATTAACCATTGATAATGACCACTTTGTGTACATTTGGTAAATCAAATAAAATTGTGAAGAAAGTTTATTAGTGCTTTATTCGTCAATTTTTTTATATCACATACTTTATTATTCTTAGTGACTACAGTTTCCAACTAAATTACTAATAATTATTGTGAATTATTTTATGTTTAATAAATTAAATATTACAACAATTAGACAAATTGCATTATTGTTTAATTATTAATTTAATATTTTTAACAACATATACAATATTAAAAATCTGTTATTACCATATATTATCACAAATAAATGTATTTTTAATATATGTTTAGTTAATTATTCGGCATCTCTTACATTTACTCATTTATGACTTGGTCAATAGAATATTAAAATCTTAACACATATAAACATGTATCTCATATAACACACAAATAAATATTTGGGTCATACGAAACGAGTTTGAAAGTCTTTTTATTTGTCTTTCTGTGGTAGCTGAATACATGAAAAAAATGTTAAATGTTTATTTATAATTTTTTATATTAAGGGATAAATATTAACAAGTCATAAAGTTAGTAAGTATATAAGAAAATAAATCACGCTTGTTATGTCTGGTAGGATTATGTAAAATTAATTCACACTAATTTTATTCATATTACGAGTACATTTTATTCGAATTTCCTGTATGGATTAAATAACATTTGTTTCGGTAAATCAAAGGATATCGCTTGTTTCCTACGGTCGCACCGCTGATTATTCAATATAATTAATATAATTAACAAGACGTCTAAATTAAAACTAAAAACTAATCGATTCCTGTTTGCCTGGGGCAATGAAAGTCCCGCCTTATTATGAATGTTCTCATTACTTAACACTATTATAATTGGTTCAGCAGCATATCCTAAGTTATTATAGTTCACATTATATTATTTAACACGTGAGTCAAGTAATAAATGTCTATATAATTTAGGAGTATATAGGTATTTTAAAAGAAGCCATTATTGAAGAAAATTGCTTATTTTCCAGCTAAGAAAAGACAAAATTTAATATTTATTATGATACTTTCTACGATTTTGAAACTTACATCTTTACTTACTAAAAAATATCAAATAATATCAACATTATTTAATTTTTTGTTGTTGTAAGTGAAGATGTAAAATCGTAGAAAGTATCATAATAAATATTAAATTTAAATTTCTACGATTATAGTAAATGGTGTATATAACACGTCATTAAATAATAAGTGGAAAGGATTGTACTTTATATTGGTTATTTTAATATTATTTTGGCAATTTATAATATTAATTATTATTAAAATTTCAAAAAATAAATTACATTTCGAAACGAAACATTACAAAGAAAATATTTTACGAAAAAGAATTTTGTTTCGGTTACATAAAAATTTTAGGCGGTCTAAGTGTTATTACACATTTAATTTAATCCGAATATATTTGCACATAAGTTAAAAAGATTAGGTTCCCGCGTGCATATTTCAGGAAAAGAGTTTCCAGACTTTAATTACACCTTACACGTGCTCCTCTAGTATATTTTATCTGCAGGTTTCTTTAACGTAAAACAAAAATTTTCTCAAATCGAAGATGAAGAAACTTTTGTCTGCCCATAAGTCAGAAGCCTTTTACAAAAAACTCATATTCAGAGTATGTGCACAACTATTTAGGTAACAGTAAATCAAGATTATAAATAGAGAGGAATAAAAATATAAATATAATAATATGTGGAAATGGTTTGCAGTATTTCATTCGAAATTCGTATTAACTACTGTTATTTAGGTTTCTTTCTCCTAATCAATTCCTTCAATGGATAAAAGCAATTATTTAGTTGTTTGAATATTCTTGAACATATAAATTAAGGAATTTAGTATACGGATACTTTTCATATCTTAGAATTAAAAAAATATACCTTATTTTCAAAGTGTTTTTCATAAAGAATGCTATCTAATATAAGAAAAAATTGCCATTGTATTTATTTATATTTAAAACAAACATACATTAGTTTTAAAGCTTTCGTCGTTTTTCTTGAAAATAATGGCTGGTAGACATTTTTAGCTTTGAATTTAGCTTTGAGGCAATTGGAAAGCCAACATTTATCAGTCATTTCAAAACTATCAGGTTGTGATATAAAGTCTTTGGAATTTATCAAAATAAAATTAATGTAGAGCATCAGATTATCAAACCAAAACAAACAGAGCGACTTTTTTCAAAATTAAGTATTTATAACGCCATTGTTCGAGTCATTCTTCATCACTTCACTTCACTTCTTCATTTATATAAAAAAGTGTGGATAGCAATGTTTATTTAAAAAAATATATTCGTAATAGCGACCTAGATAATTCGTCAAGTTATATAATTAAAAACTTGCCTTTAACTTCTTGCATGTATTTTACTTTAGTGTATCAAGAATAATTTAATTGACAAGGCAGATACATAATGAAACAACATAATATATTGAAGTATCGCAACACAGTTAAGATTGTTCCACTTTTATTTTTGAACACTGCAACATGTTTCATGTATCTGCCTCATCAATTTAATATTTAAGCCAGTGATGGTAAACAGGCGAAATGTTTTTTCAAGGTACTGTTAAAATGTAGTGAAATGGACCTCATAATATGGTTATTGTTAAATCTAAGTAATTTGGTATTATTCTTATTTATATCAGTGTTAGCAAAAGGTATGATTGAAAGAAGATTGTAAAAAGCGCCCTTCACAACGCCATATCATCACTAAATACAATAATTAAGAGTTCGATGTTATATCAGAAACAATAATTTTAAAAATTAAAAAAATTTTGGTCTTTTGTTCATCATTACAAGAAGATATATTTGTTATGGGATGCTGAGTACGTGAAGAGATATATTATTGAAAGTGTTGAAAATGCTCTTTTCTGTTTTTATTTTAATACTAAATGTACATTTCAAACACAAAGTGTTCTTTATCAATAGATATTACAAACTAACAAAATATAAATACAAAAGTCAAAAATAAAAAGTTAGCCGACTTAGTAATTATGCAATAAAATAAATAAATGGAAATGTTTGCTTTTTTTGCTTTTAAATGTACATTTAGTATTAAAATAAAAACAGTGAAGAAAAGGGAATTTTAAACACTTTGAAGACTAGATATAGTTGATAGCTTACATGTTTTGAATTAGCTTTTCAGTTTTTAGTCACATATTTTAACGGTTACGTACCGTAACTATAGTTTGAACAAATACATCTTTTTCTCTAAAGCTAAAACAGAAAATAGGTTTAATCTAAAACACTGTATCTCTTTCTTTCTTTACGTTAAGAGTATGAAATTTGCCTAAACAATTCAGGCAAATATGACTATTTAAAACAACTGATAAATAATCGTACCTAATAACCATCTTACTAAAAGATACTGGTTACTTACACTACTAATTTAAACTAATAATAATTATTATTAATTCTAGTAAAAACAGTAAACCAAGTTTGATTGCATATTTGTCACTAAAAAAATCTTTATTTTTATTAAACCATGTTTTTAAAATTGAAGAAAACTGGTAGAAACAGTATTAAACACCAATATTTTCACAGACGTGGTTTCATTTCTTGAAGTTATTGTTAATTTTTTAATTTTAAGGCAAAAGCATAATAACATATGACTATAAAAAAGATATATTCTTTAATTTGTTATAAATATTTTTAGAAAATAGTAGAAGCAAAATTCCGAAAATGATGTTTATTGTATTTTATTAAGTTATATGGAGTTTCAACAAGTAACAGCCACATAAATCCAGTATTTGTTTAATAATTTAGATAAGATGTTTCTAAAACTGTATGTCTTTTTTAAATGTTAGCCAAAAAAGTTCATGTAATAAAACTTTTGGAAAATAAAAATCTAAACAGTCCAAAAGCTCTCAAGAAAACAAAAACTTCAGATAAAATGTAGGTTTTAAGAAAAAAATCTTATAAGTACAGAACACCACATCAAGTAATATCTACAAATCGATTTGCCTGCCGGCTTCTACTAGATCTTAATGTTCTTTCAAAATACACGCATACTATAAACATAATTTACCAATTGATTTAAACTCATCATCTGGACATTTATATTATTATATTGATTGTATTAGTTTAATAATTTAGATTAGATGTTTCCAAAACTGAAGGTGACTTTAAATGTTAGACAAACAAGATATGTTATCATAGTAACATCCATTTTGGTAAATAAAATTCTAAACAATTCAAAAGCTATGAAAACAGAAACATCAGATAAAATGTAGGTTTTAAGATATTTAGGATTATCATATAAATACAGAAAACCACCATCCAAGTAATATCTACAAATCGATTCGTCTGCTCTTGCTGGATCTCAATATTCTTCCAAAATACAAATATACTGTAGACATAATTTACCAATTGATTGAAATGCGATATCTGGATATTCAACTAGTTTCAAAAGTTATAATCTTATGCTTTTTATAAATAAAAAGCAGAAAGACATATACTGCATAGCCCAGACTGTAACTTACAGTAAGCAAAATCTTAATAAAAAATGACGTAATTATTTTATAAGTTACTAAAATAAATATGTTGTATATACTGAAATATAAAATAAATTAAAAAAACTTCAAATATGTTAAACGAAAATTATAATGACTTAAAATAAAGTAAAGCAAGTTAAATGCTTTGAATATGATCAAATAAACACGTTATATTTCAAAAATGTTAATATTACTGAAATATTTTAATTAAAAATATAACAAAACAAGAATTTCCCCAATATTCTCAAAATCGTGAAATATTTTTATTAAATCGTAAAGTATAGTAACATCTATAGGCTAAATAAAACTCTATGTTTTCTTACCATCATTGTGGATAAATAATCCTATTTTACTCAGTGCTTATATTATAGATGTAGGTTAAGTGGAACAGCTGTAAGAGGTAACAACCTCACTGAACTTCGCCTATTCTTCAATTGATTTTATGTTTTGTACATTTATTTCATGAAATATAGACGATTTATTATTATTATTATTACCCGAAGTAAACGTCACAATCAAAATAATAATTATAATTTATTTTTATATTTGAAAACACGAAATCAAAATAAATTCAAAATCGGTAGAAAATTATTAGAAGTTATATTGTAAAATTTATTTATTTATTTATTTAGTTACCTTCGGTCTTCTTTCTTAAATAATACATTTAAAGAAATTATCAACACAAATTATTAATTTAGATGACATATTAAAAGAACTAATTAAATGAATAATAAAAAACTGTTGCTAAGAAAAAGATTAACACAGCATGTAAATGAAATGAAAAACAGTTACTTTTAATTTATAAGTTACTGAAATTTTCCCCAAATAATATTCTTTGATATGTTAAGTTACTGCTATTAAAAATAACTTTTGCTGATACTAACACTAATGGAAGCTACTTTAAATATTTAACAATTAAAAATTTGTAGAGTGTGTAATAGAATCAAAATATAAAAATTCATTATCTAATCTAACCTAACCTAACCTGTCTAAATTAAATTGCATTTGGTTTGTTTCACAAGCGTAATTTGAGTTTAAATCTTTATCAGTAATAGTTCAAAATGTTTCACCAAGTGATAAAGTCCTTCAAGAAATAAAAATTCAAATTTCATGAAAAGTAAAAAAAAATCCAAATTGCGTTCTTGTTTTTACTAATTTGTGATGATTAATAAGAATTCTTAAATAAACCCAAATATTTAATTAATAAATACAAAGTAGTAAAAATTGGAAAACTAAAATCTTAAGAAAGTGTTAAAATGTATTAAATTAATGTGTTAAGAAGATGCAGAATAGGGGAAGATTATATTAAATAGCAGAAACTAAGTATATTACTTCCAAAATCAGAGAAATGTGTATTTTATAGACATAAAAAGAAAAACTAGTAAGTAATCTACAAGATTGTTAAACATTTAAATTTAGAAGGGTAAAAGTTTAAAATAAATAAATAAACAATATGAAAAAACAAAAATATACCTTCTATATTCTTCTTCATTATGATTATACTCTTCTAAAATGTATTCTAATAACTACTTAAGTATAAAAGACAACAGAGAAAAATTGAATGCATTTAACAAATCTATATAAAGCTGATCAAGGAATACAAAAGATTTTTGCGAATTACATCATATAAAGATTTTAGCAACAAATAATGACAAACATTTTAGTGTAAATTATATATTGATTTACAGGTGCAGTATTATGAAAATAACAGTAATAATTATAATTAATTATTTTGAGCGTTTCTGCACCGCAGTTTTACAATATTACAATGTAAAAACTACAAAACAGTTTTAAATAAATAGCTTATAGTTTTTACATTGTAATAATGTAAAACTGCGGTGCAGAAACGCTCAAAATAATGAATTCTAATTAGTTTATTTCTTTTGAAGTTCCTGACGCCAAGATGTATTACAACGAAATGGCTTCCGCCATCAATCATATTAGGGAGAAGTTTTAAAAAAGTAGCAAAATGAATGAAAATGCTTTACAAAATATACCTCGTAACGAAATCAGTAATTGATAAAAAAATCAAATGCCTTTGCGAACTTCTGCAACAGGTATACTATAACAATTAGTTATAAATTTAATAAAACAATTTTTCTATACATTAATTTCTTAATATTATAAAGAAATTAAATTTATAATAGTAATCATTCTCATCATATACTATAGGCATATCAAGATTGTCAAAAATATCGTCAAAAATATGATAAATTAAAAATATGAAAACCTTGAGAAAAATAACTTAAATTAATAAAGTAAAAATAAATGGCTGAAAGACCTACGGTCGACAGATATGAAGACAAAGCAAAAACGAAGAATTTGTCAAAAAATGTATTAATGTTATCTGCTCATAAATAAATTCTAAAAAACTAAGAATAATAAATATAGAAACTTAAATTATAAGAAATGAGAAAATTTATTAAAACTATTAAAATAAAATTCAATTAATTAATTAACTACAATAATAACCCTTTTTCTAACCTAACTTTCTGCAAAGAACAAATAGCAGCTTTATTGATATAAACCTAGCTGATAAACTAGATGATCCATAGACAATAATTACCATTCAAAATAACACATAAATAAATTTAAAAATTTAAATTATCTATTAAATATGTTCTTTCATCAATATAAAAACTATTTATTTAATTGTTTCTAATCCATTGTTTACTCCATAATTTGGAATAATAGAACAAAACAAATATGAGTTTTAATTTTAGAAAATAACAAAGTTATAAATAAATCATTGGGTTTAAACAATAAAAATAAAAATCTAAAATAAAATTTTTCATATTTTATAAAAATATACACCTCTGGTCTGTAGTTGATTTGACATTCAATAGAATATTACAATGAAATTTAGTGGGATTAGTACAATAAATAAAATGTTTGTATTAACTGATATTCAGACTAGCTTTTTTGCAGAATAAAATGCACTTCTCTTCAAATAGTCTTAATATTTTTTTCTTGCCTTGATGGGCCAATATGATTACTTTAATATGCATTTCAAATTTTTGAAGAGACACGTTGTTTTTTACATAATATCTAAGAAAGATATTACATATTTAGTAAATAAACTTTTTTAAACAGTTTGTTATTGATAATGGTCACTTTGTGATCGAAACGTACATCTAGCTAAAATAAATATTATTTGTGAAGAATGTGTTAGTGTTTTATTCCAAGTTTATTAATTAAACCTTCACGTTACTCAAGAATTTCTACATATTTAGTAATTATAATTTCCAATTTCGTAATAGTATTTTTTATTTTGATACAATTAGGCAGGTTTTATACATCGATAATAAAATCAAAAGAGTATTAACATATGAAGAAAACATTTCAAGGATAAATAAACAACTTAATTAACTTGAACGGCTACAATTTCTCACAACTTATTGACACATCTTGTTAGTTTTAATTCATTTCTTCGAAAGTAATTAATTTGTAATATAGTTATAATTATAAATTACCGTTAATTGAAATATTTATATTAAAGTTAATATAGAAATAAAGTGTAGTATTCTTCAGAACTTTATGTTAAATTGTTATATTTATATCGTTAACTTAAAAAAATCACAAACATCCAAGATGTATATAGCAGAAGATATTTCCAATCTACAGTAATTTAATTCCTGAAATGATTTTTGATAATATGTTTATATTGTAAAAAGATATGTTAATGTTTTGATAATCTAAAAACTTGTTTTATTTTGACTGTTTTTGCAAAATTGATTTTAAAAATATATAAAATTCTAAATAACTGTTTGCACTTTGACACCTCTAAGTTTTCTTACAAAGTATTTAAAAAATAAAGAGTATCTAACGATGTAGATTAGATAAATTAATATTGTGTAATTGTTATTTATAAATTTTCTTTTAATTTAGTTCTGTGTTGTTATTTAAGGGTATAAAACAGTATAAATTCTGTCTATATAATATTAATTTTCCGCTTGCCCGTAATTTAAATATTCACACAAATAATGCCGCCCAACCGAATTATATCATAAAACCGTTTCGTGCAAATTGGTAAATTGGTCAATTGGTCATCAGCTGTGGCAACGGCCGGACCACAATTTAACCCATTCAGATCCCTTGAAACGTGCCGATTGCACAAGATATCGTGCTTTCGAATCCCACAATTAGATAACACTGCTCGTCGTGACCCAGAAGATGAAAGTTGAAAATGTCACGGGTTACGACCAAGTGAAAGGCTGCCGATGATACCATTAATATGAATAACAATTATAATAATTTATAAATATTTGCAAACATAAGAACAATTCACATTAAAAAGAAATTTCCGTTAATGATTTTTAAAATATAAATATGTTACTATAAATTTAAAGATTTTGATTTTGCTTATTTCAACAACATTTATAACTTTACTTTTTTATATAAACTTTTTTACTAAATACTTAAATTTAAAAGTATAAGGCTACTAATCTATCAATAACTATACATTTCCAATTATAATTTATTTAGAATTTAATTCTAAGAAACACTATTTGAATTAACTATTTTTTATACTTATAACAATGAATGTCTATTAATATTAAAAAAAAATATATATATATTTGTAGTTAGATTTTAAATGTTTAAAGTAATAGTAAAGGAAAAAATAAAAAAATAAAAGTGAAAATTCTCTAATAAGATGAAAACAAAAAGTACTATTGTTAAATTTTCAAACATAAAGTTTAAAAATTTGGCAACGAATTATTAAGCCAATAAACTAATTCCTTATTATAAACAATATTATATCAAGAATTTTGAAAATTTAAAAATTGAACTTTCACTTTTTATTATTTAAAGTTTTCTAATTTTTCGTATCTAATTGTTGTACTCACCAGATATTTCATGTTGACGATTAAATGTTCCCTTTTTGAATTTATAGCACTCGTGTTTATGGTGAAATGCTCTGCAGTGTTATACAGGGGCACGTGCAGAGAAATCGGTATTTATACCGGCGGCCACTTCTTGTGGATGATCGCGCGACCATCTTTCCATCTCTCCACACTCTCTTGGTATCATGGAACTATTGATACAGTTTCGCAACCGGATCACATTCGGGCTCCTCTAAATACCATCTACGTCGTTAAATCATCCAAAACCATAAAAAAGTTTAAAGCAAAAAAAAATTAAACCGTCCATTAGTTTGGTCCTTGAAATTCATCGCAATTAGATTAAGCATTTAAACGTTGAATGCAGCGTCAATGTTTAATTAAATTATTAGTTGTTCAATACGATCAGTTAGTGATTAATGGCTATTTAATTAACATTAAAAACATTAAATTCTTATCCTTCGATCGCATAAATTAATTATGTCATAATAAACTTTATTTTTAAATATATTTAAATAATATTTTGAAGAAAAAAACATACTTTTCATATAGTTTTATAACAACTGTAATCTGTATTATTAGTATTAGCAATAAAATCAGTTATTTGTAACTAACAATTATTTATCTAAAAATATCTATGAAAAGGTACATATTAAATAAAACTTTATTTACTCTAAATATCTTAAGTGAAAATATAAAAATATCAGCCTACATCAAATACACTTATATATGTTTTAAACATTTTAATATATTTTCTTTTTTTTGAAATTTAGAAAAATCTTTTAACATCTTTTTGATAATAATTTTTGCTATATGTTTTTCCTTTGTAAAGGTTTTTGAAAATTTAGAGAATCTTTAACATTTGAAGTAGTTAATAATCCTTTAAAAAATAGACTACTGATAAAAATGGCTATTATGAATGTCACATTGATATAAACTGTTTTGAGTTAATAATATTTTTCTGAATTAGTAAAATCAAAATAAATTGTGAAGAAAGTGAATTCTAACGTGTTATATTAAGGTGTATAGATACTCCGAAAAAGGTACTACTTTCAGATAAATTAAATGGACAGAATATCGACACGCTGTACGATCCAGGTGCAGCATTTTCAATGATTGGCAGCAGACTTCCGACACAAATTGGTTCACCAAAATTCAAACCTACACGTAACTTGATTGCATACACAGATCTTGAAATAAAGACCCTTTGTATAACTGAAAAATCAAGTTCTAAAGGTGTATGTAGTTGATGGGAACGATTTTCCATTGTTTGGTTTAGATTGGTGTCTAAAGTTTAAATTGCCAATGCCAACAGGAGCAAAAATATGTCATACTAAGAAAAACACGGTAAAAACGGAACAAGTAGACGATGCAGAGATCCAACAAATTCTCAAAAATCATCAAGAACTTTTTAATGGAAAGTTAGGTTTAATAAACGGACGCAGTGTAAAGATTCATATTGACCACACAGGTAACACCTAAGGCTTTTCGACACCGACCAGTACCTATCGCATTACAGGAGCAAGTAGAGGCGGAACTCATACGTTTACAAACAGAGGGTATTCTCGAACCAGTAGACATGATAACTCAGAGTGTAGAATGGGCAACACTCATTGTAATAACGGTTAAGTTAATTGGCAATGTACGAATTTCTGGCGATTTTCGTGTAACTATCAATCCACATGTATAACGAGACGATTACCAGATTCCTCGTTTTGAAGACATAATGTCTAAACTAGCAGGTGGTCAACAATTTACAAAAATAGATCTACGAGATGCTTACTTACAACGCGCATCAAGAATCGAGAAAGTACTTGGTCATATCAACACATAAGGGATATTTCAGTTACAAAAGGTTACCCTTTGGAATATCTTTCGCTCCATCATTCTTTCAACGAACAATGTATATTATACTATTGGGAATTGATGGAACAATATGTTATCTTGATGATATTCTCATAACAGCTCCAAATATAATAGAACACATACAACGAGTACAACAAGTATTAAAACGTTTAACGAATGCAGGAATTACAACACATCAATCCAAATATGCTTGGTTATAAGACAGCGTAGTTTTCTTAGGACATAGAATCGAGGAAGGAAGGACTCCATATAAGGGATGAACACATTAAAGCAATAAATGAAATGCCAATTCCAACAAACGTAACTGAAGTACGATCATTTTTAGGATCTATTACTTATTATAGCAAATTCATACCGAATTTCCACGTAAAATACGTTCCCATACATCGATTACTTAAGAAAGAAGTACAATGGAATTGGACTAAGCAAGGTAACGAAATTTTCAAGAAACAACTAACATCTACGGATACATTAGTACATTATGACCCATCAATGAAAATATACCTCACATTAGACGCTTCAGAAAAAGGCTTAGGAGCAGTATTATTTCACAAGGATGGCAATAATGTGTTTAGGCCAATATCCTAAAAATCCAGAACTCTGACTGATGTCGAATTTAGATATGCAACAATTAATAAAGAAGCACTTGCTATCATATTTGCGGTAACCAAATTCAATGAATATCTTTTTGGTAGACATTTCACTTTATTAACAGATCACAAACCATTAGAAGAACATCGGAATACACCCAAAATAGCAAATAACGGACTTCTTAGATGGGCTATGATTTTAAACAATTACGATTATACAATTTCATATCATTCAGGAAAAGATAACGCTCCAGCAGACGTATTATCAAGATTACTACTTAATGATATCGAGTTGACAGAGAACGAAAAAATAGGTTTACCAAGAAGAGGACACTTACTCAACTTAAGAGTAAATAAATTGCCAATATCAAAGCAAACTATGCATGATAAAACAGCAAGTGATCAAACATGAATAGAAGTAATAAAATTTGTTACATCATATTGGCCAGATAAAAGGTATTTAAGGCCCGAACTTTTACAATTTTTTGAGAAGAGAGACGAGCTCTCAGTTGCAGAAAATATTGTGTTATGGAAAGGAAGAATATGTATTCCGGCAGAACTACAAAAAGGAGTATTAGACATGCTGCATGACGGACATCCAGGTATGTGTGCTATGCAATCATTGGCAAGAATGCATGTGTATTGGCCGAACATCGATAAGGACATGATCGAGTATTCTTAAAAATGTACACCGTGCCAAAGTTCTAAACAAAATAAAACGGAAGTACCACATACATGATATGCTCCACCAATCCCATGGTCACGTATTCATGTCGATTTCGTGGGACCTTTTAAAACAAAATATTTTTAATTGTAATAGATGCATTTACACGATAGTTGAAAGTTATACCCATGAAAAGTATAACTACTGAGAAAACAATAAAAGCACTACGTGATACATTCGCTAGACTTGAAATTCCGAAATTTATTGTATCAGACAATGGACCTCAGTTAACGTCAAACGATTTTGAAAACTTTTGTAAAACAAACGCCATAAAACATATAAAAGTAACCCCGTACCATCCAAAATCAAACAGCACATTCAAAGAACGAATGAACGCAAGTAGTAAAGAAGATTACTTTAATCTAACAATAAATAAATTCGTACTAACTCACCGAAACACAACACAGCGATTGACAGGCAGATCTCCTAGTGAACTTATTTATGGTCGATCGTTACGAACAGTATTCGAAGAGAAACTTTATCATACAAGAAATTCAAAGAAGCAATATTTGAAGTCGGACAGACTGTATGGGCAAATAATCCAATAGGTAGAGGATCAACACCTGGGATAATAAAATCACAAAATGGAATCTATTCGTACTTGGTAGAGATAAATAATCAAATAAAACGGAAACATGCAGATCAACTGAGACCAAGGAATCATGATGTTACCTCATTCCAACCGAAGATCTCGAATCCAGTGTTCTAGTTACCAACTTCATCAACCAACAAGTTACCCGACACTTACCCGACGAGGAACCGATTCAAAAAATAAGATGTGTGGGCAGTTCGAATCGAAAACGACCAGTCTGAATGTTGAAGACAAAAATCTAATAAAAGCCAGCCCCAGAAGAAATCCCCCACGAAATAGAAAACCGCCGACCCGTTTTGGAGCTTGAGTTTATCTGGGAGGAATGTTGTATGTTGGGCTGTCGTAAGCAGCACTGAAAACAGCGTTGTCAAACAGAATAATAACAGTGACGTTTTGTAATTTAGAAGTTCACTAATAAAGTTCCCAGTTCTCCAGTTTTATAGAACCGTTATTATCTTAAACAGAACTCACACACTTAACCATACTACAGTATGTATGCACCATATTTCACCGATGGCTCTTAAGTTCTTCTGAACCTTAACAACAGCATATATTAGTGTATTATTTTGAGTTTTTAATTCGATAGAATAATGCATCCATAAACCCTTATAATTATATAATGCATATTGCTAAAAAAATATTAAATCGAATTAAGCCACCTTGTTCACCCAAACTGACAGTGTATTATAATGTGGACAAACTGTTCAATAATCGAAAAAATCATGGAATATATAGACATGGGTCTGTTTAAATAATTATGAGACTATCATGTTTCTCTCGCTGCAATTATTCGAGAAATTTTGCGTTCAATGAATAAATACTATTGTTTGTAAATCACTTAGTTTTTTACTTTCATCGATACTTTCAGATATAATTCTCACGTAACCATAATAGCGTTTGAATTAAATTCATATACGTTTTAAATGTTATTTATATATTTTCCCAAATCAGGAAACATTTATTGGTTTTATAAATTATTTGATGAAAACCTTTTAATTATTCTATCAAAAAATAAAATAGTAAATTTTAAAGCTTGAGATTAAAATCTGTAACGGTTTTCGATATACACGGCTACAGTTACACAGATTTTGTATTTCTTAAAAATTTTTATCTGCTTTCTTCTTTGATTTTTAAAATTAAAATACATTCCCTTTTCAAAGTATTAGAAAGGCATGAAGAGCATTTTTTTAAATGTGCAAGTCTCCTTCAAGTTTCTTATTTATAATAGTTTGGTATTCTATCATTAACATAAAGATATTTGTATGAGAACATATGTTTTATACCCAAGCAACTTCTGGCATTTCTCTTAATAGAAAACTATATTTAGCCTAAAGTGGTGATGTTAAAAGAAACTATGAAACAAATAAATTATTTCAGCTAACCTAGTACCAAGGATACGGATACGTATAAAAGTTACAGTATGCAGGCCTCTGATTGCGCCTATTATACGCATCCAGTAGCGGCAAAGTAGCTCTTCAGCCACCCTACCCCTTTGATAAAGTTAAGGATTTTGCTGGGAAACAGATCTACTAGGTCAGCAGATTTCGGCCAAGATGTTCCCAGCAGTATCTTACTTAATTTTATAAGGGCAGGACAGTAGCCCAGGATATGCTCCATCGAGTCCACTTCCTTGTTAGTACCTCTGCAGCTGTAATCGTCAGCGACTCTTAATACACAGAGGTGTGTTTTTTTAAATAAAAGTGTCCAGTTAGGATTCCAGTCAGTAATTTTAGATTTGAGCTGAATAGATTAACATAATACTGGGCAACTCATCCGTCATGTCTTGCAGTATGTTTGATATATTACTTTTTGAATGGGGGCACAACTCTCTTGTCGGTTTGCAAAGACGCTCTCTCTTTTTCTAGAGTAACCGCACTATCATTCCCTCTCGTGTTTGAGAATAGCGGAAATTCTGTTATTCTGTTATCTACAGATGCCGTCTCCAGTGCCATAACTCATTAATTTGCCACTCTTGATGAGACCTTGGGATGTGCTATGTAAGCAAGACTGGTTTTATTGTCTGTGTAAATGCAGATATTTCCTTTTGATTTCAGTTCAGCACAATATATACCTGCATCTATTATTTTCTTCTTTTTTGCTCTATGCGTAAATATGTGTGAGGGGCGTGTGCGGTTGTCGATCCAACACAAAAGGGGTTTTCAGTTGATTTATTAACTATTTACATATATAAAATTCTGTGTGTGTGTGCCGGTAGCTCTTGTGTCCTTCGTGGCGTCGTGGATCGACGTGGAGTTTATAGCGTTGGCCTTCTTCTGTCAGCGCTGGTCCTCCGCAGTCGGCGGGGCTTCCTAGATCATCGGAGGTTTGTTTTCCGATGGCCACAGGGCTATGGGGAGCCCTCTGACTGGGCGAACTATGTCTTTTTCACCAGCTTAGGTAATTCCAAGTCTGCCGGTTGAGATCCATGCATGACTTTTTAACTACTGCTTGTGACCGTTCCGTCGGCTTTGTGATGGAACGCCCTCTGTTGGCAGACGCTTTAATCATGCGCGCCATGCGAGCCGCTATTATTTCGTCGCCCTCTGTTGGCGTGGCGTCCTACTCGTGAACCCGGGCTCCCACAATGTGTATAGTAGCTTCAGGAGCCTCAGAGTTTTGAGACGTATTGTTTCTTTCAATAAGATAGGTCGTGATCTTCCCTAGAAGAGCGTCTCTCTAAGTCGCTCCTCCAAAGATTTCCCCATGCCTAGTTTGGTCTATTCATGGACACCACAGGCCGTTATCTTATATTCTTTGTGCTTTACTTAGGGTAATCTTCGGTATGTGTAAGTCCAGGGGAGGAAGAGTCAGCCTCCTTTGCTGACGTAGTACCAGTAATTCCGATACAAGCTACTGGTTAAATGTTCTGTAGCTTACTTGTTGTAGTTGTACAGCTGCTACATATGTTGGAGCAGGTCTTACAACAGTAGTGTGCAACCACATGGTTATTCTGGGTGATAGTGATATCTCAACGACTTTCCGACATTATCAGAATGCCATGCTCGCTTTCTGTACTTCTGTTATGAAGATGATTATTCCAGTTCATCGATACTTGTTCTGCTACTTTCTTGATGGAACCAAATTTTTAAATTGGGAGAAGTAAAACTCTTGTTATGTTCCTTTTTTTTAATTTTCAGATAAAGTTATAACTTTGATAATCATCCGTAAAGACTGAAACACGCGTCAGTTATCTGATAATATAGGAATGGATTATAACAAGAGTTTTACTTCTCCCAATTTATTCCAGTTCAGTTTACTTCATCTGAGTTTAATTTACCGAGAGGGCGCAGTCTGTATATTATTTCTCCATTATATTAAGGGCACTCTGCATTAGTTCACTGAGTACACTTTCATAGCGGCCTTTGAGTAGAATTGTTATGTCATCTGCATATCTTATGGCTACGAAGCCAGATTCATTTAGTTTCCTTAGTAAGGCGTCTATCACAAGAAAGGAGATTGTACTCCTCTCTGAGCTCAACCACGCCAGCTTTGTAGTCTTCGATTCCTATTGATACTTGGATCGTACTTTTGTTTAGGACCTATTTAATCTACTCCCTAAGTGTGACTGGAGTACCTAGCATTGAGAGAGCTTTTCTACGCTATTGAAAGAGGCTTCATCAAAAGCTCCTTTATATGTCGATAGATAGGCCCAATGCCATCATTTTATTTAGCAACGCCTTCTTAATATGAGTAACCACACAGTAGAGTTTTGATTCGGTTGAGCTTCCTGGTATGTACGCATGTTGATTTAGGTGAAGAGAATTCGTCTTTAGAAAAAAAAACCTAAAAGGGTTCTTTATTACCTAAATAAATAAATAGTTTGACATCAGAATAGGCATTTTGGTATAACAAATAAATAAAATCTTTACAGAATATAGGCTATATAAAAGCTCTAATTATTGCATAAGAAATTTTATGATATGTAATGAGGCAGATTTGATCATTCTGTTAAGCCAGGCAATCCTAAAAAGTCATTAATTAATTGAAGAAACGACACATAGTCACCCTGGGAAAAAATAACCAGAAGCTGATAATAATTGTAGAATAATAACGCATTTCTTGGGAAATAATAAGCAAGTGAGTTATACATGAAACGCTCTTATAGTGTAGAATAGAAGAAAGAGGTAATCTAGACTAAAAGAGTTAGCCATCAATTCTAATTGTCATGTTATTACAAAAAAAGAACATATTTAGTACATTACCAAGAACAAACAAGATTACTCATAAAGTTATGCATTATCTTGGAAAAAAATCCAAGTTTTTTAATAAAATGTAAAGATGGAAATTGTAAAAAAAAAAAAAAAAATTCCATTGTTAAGACAATTGGCTTCTGAAAGAGACAGAAAAACAAAACCCTTTTAGAGATGCGCACTATAAGAAAAAAAATATCGAATCTTAGTCCTTTGAAAATAAGTGTAAAGGCGAAGAATAATAATTCAATGTAAATGAAATACCTGAATTTTAATTCAAAACATTCTATTAAAAATAGCATAGAACTAGTAAATAACATTTAAAACACAAAAATTCCATATATTGCCAAATTAATAATTCTATGTTACAAAGCTTTTTATAAACGTGTCGCCTTCACTCATTTAGACCCGTAATTCGATAAATTTCATACTCCCATATGCCCGAAACTTTTTGAAAATTATTTTGTATTTGTCATTATTTCTTATGATAAAACTAGTCAATCTAAGATGAAAATAAAAGAAAATTATTAAATGCCATTTTTATTTTTGGACTTATGGCTTAGGTCGAAAACGACCATTTGGGATAATGTGTTACAAATTAAAAATTATTTTTTATTATATTGTCTATAATGTTAGAATTAATAAGCAAATAGTTAAATATGTGTATAACAATTATAGATTTTATTTACGAAAACTATTAATTTTAACACTATTAATTACTAATTATATTCTATAAAAAGATTTATCATACATATCAAAGGACATTACAATTTTCACCTGCAGTTAATTTTACTTTTACATATTTGCGCTTTTTTGACCAGTTAGCACTAAATGCCTTCCTATATCTTTTTGCATTTGGCTTATTTTGATTTCTGGCTAGGATCTGGTCTCGTCATTTTGTAACCATACGTTTGGTATACTGCTTCAACAACATGTCTAATTTATCTAATTTTGAGTCGAAATTCTTGCTTAGAATTTAAGAGTTATTTACAGTTACATCGAAGGTTCAATTTAAAATATGGTTTCCCATTTGATCTACTCCTCCCATGTATTTACTGTACATATTGAACCGTAAGTGTACCTCAAACTTTTATTTACTTTAGGGAAAAGCGCTAAAAGTCTTCTTCAATGGTTCTACGCCATTTTGATTAGAAAAAATGGTAACAACACTGTTATCTATCCAACCAGCATCTTCAATACAATTATCTTTGTTAATATGGCTATAGATCGTACAACGATCACTTCTTTTCATCACAATACTATTAAGCAAGCTATATTTTTCGGTCGTATTTTCTCGTACTGTACCGGTAGCTTCATTCCTTGCTTGATATACAGGGTTATTCACGCTATACGGCACGGAATATTGTGGCCAAAATACGTGACTTTCAAAAAGTTTCACTTTGGGGATATATGGGGGTCTATTAGGGCTACTTTTTAAAATTACTTTCATAATCTAAAGTTGTGTTTTTTTTTAATGAAACACCCTGTATTTTATTGCATTTTTGGATCCTTCGATAAAAATAAATGTGTGTTTTAATAAGGTTTTTATTACATAAACCTTAAGGTTTTTGAAATAATTTGAATTTTGTAAAAATGTAACCTAATTTTCATGTTTCAAATACTTAAAAAATAATTAAGTTATGCATACCAAATTTACACTGAAATGTAACAATAGATCATATTTTATTTTCCAAGTATAATAAACTTGACATCTTATGCCGGGAGTAAACAAATTGGAATTAAACAAATGAGAACTTTAAATGGTTATAACTTCATTTATTTAAATGGGACGCTATATTTATTAATTTATCAGCAAATGCACGTTTTAATTACCTATAGAATGGTATTTAAATCTTAAGTGTTAAATCTTCTCGTTTTTACAGAAATGCCAAAATATTGTTTATTGCACCATTTTAGTACTTTTTAAGTAAAAATTTTAATGTATCTAGTTTTCTATGGTATTTAAAAACGTCAGATAATTAATTTAGTCTGTTATTTTAGTTTAAAAAGCCTGTATTTTGTTATAGTTGTCTTATTTTACATTTTTGTGTTAGATCGTTAGTAATCGTTATTGTTTGAACATGGTTGTTGTATGTCATAGTAAAAAATGAAAATTTACACAGACTGAGGTTTTTATAACTGACACTTCCAATTTCTTCAAACTGGTTTAATAGTCTCTTAAAAATGGCTGGCTTAGGGTGATTTCTTTCGGGAAACCTTTAAGTATAAATTCGACAAGCCAATAAACAATTTTGATGACATTCTCCAAGCATAAAAATAATGCCAAAAATAACGATTACTAACGATCTAACACAAAAATGCAAAATAAGACAACTATAACAAAAGACATACTTTTTAAACTAAAATAACAGACTAAATTAATTATCTGACGTTTTTAAATACCATAGAAAACTAGATACATTAAAATTTTTACTTAAAAAGTACTAAAACGGTGCAATAAACAATATTTTGGCGTTTTCTGTAAAAACGAGAAGATTTAACACTTAAGATTTAAATACCATTCGATAGGTAATTAAAACGTGCATTTGCTGATAAATTAATAAATATAGCGTCCCATTTAAATAAATGAAGTTATAGCCATTTAAAGTTCTCATTTGTTTAATTCCATTTTTTTTACACTCGGCATAAGATGTCAAGTTTATTATACTTGGAAAATAAAATATGATATATTGTTACATTTCAGTGTAAATTTGGTATGCATAACTTAATTCTTTTTTTAAGTATTTGAAACATGAAAATTAGGTTTCATTTTTACAAAATTCAAATTATTTCAAAAACCTTAAGGTTTATGTAATAAAAACCTTATTAAAACACACACTTATTTTTATCGAAGGATCCAAAAATGCAATTAAATACAGGGTGTTTCATTAAAAAAAACACAACTTTGATACTTTTAGGGTTTTTGGGACACCCTGTATATTATGAAAGTAATTTTTAAAAGTAGTCCTAATAGACCCCCATATATCCCCAAAGTGAAACTTTTTGAAAGTCACGTATTTTCGCTACAATATTCCGTGCCGTATAGCGTGAATAACCCTGTATAATTCAGTTATAAGTTTTGTACTACTTACATGAATGTTTACCGAAATATTTGATCATTGATTCGTTCACAGATATATTGCTTTATATTGGAGCATATCTCAAATACTGATATAGATTTGTATAGTTATTATTCCAAATGGTCGAAAACGAACACTTTTCAATTTGATTGCTAGTTGGTATTTTAATAAGTGGAGGTTCATTATATATGAGTAGAAAATATTTATATTTAAGTTAAGATTAAATTAGTTATTAACGATTATTTTCCGCCATATTCTTGAACAATTTTACGTACGAAGTTATTCCCACAAAAACCAAATAACTACTAAGTTTATTATGGGGTGATAAGTCAATATGGTAGCCTAAAATAAACTTATATAGAGGGTATACCCCTTATTACTATAAAATAAATAACACAACTGACTTTTAATTAAAGGTATTTAGTACGGTACTTAGTACGGTACTAAATACCTTTAATTAAAAGTCAGTTGTGTTATTTATTTTATGGTGCTAAGGAGTATACCCTCTGTATAAGTAGTATATACGTTCCGTACCATTTGGGATAGAGTGTTGTCTGGTAGTTTTCGACCGCTAAATGGGTTAATTTAAATTAAATTAAAACATTTTTACATATTTACAGTAGGAATATACTTTTAATAGTTTCATGGCATCGAACAATTGTTGCCAATGCAACACATTGAAAAACATATTGAGCAGAACTTTGGATTTAGTACTTACAATAAAATAGAAGTATTAGTTGGAAAAGCAGAAACCCCTTTAGTTCATGAGGATTCGTATCACCCTTATTTATGTATCAATATACACAACATACCAACCAAGAAATTTCAACCTTTTTCACTATCGCAAAATGTGTCGTATAATTTCAAAAAAACTGACTTTGTGTCACTGTATCAAGCCTTATGTGATATCGATTGGTCACTTATAATCGAATTTGATTCCAGGCTGTGGTATTTTTCTACAGTGTGCTTTAATATAATTTTGACCTATACATTCCGAAACTTAAACCAGTTAAATCAAATTATCCCGTTTGATTCAACCGTGAAATAATTAATAACAAAAAACTTAAAAAATATTATAGACGTAAATGGTTGAAAACTACAATACCTAGTTTCTCTGAACACTTTAGGAGATTGCGAAATTTAGTTAAATCTCAGACAAAAATGCCTACAGAAACTACATTACTAGTATTGAAAATGATATTATATATATCACATCCTACTAAATTATGGTTACATCTAAACCACATAAGAAAATCTACAAGAATTCCTGCTAAAATGCGTGAAGAGACTGCTGAATTTAACGACCCACAGGAAATTTTTGATGCATATGCAGCACATTTCTCAAAATCTTTTCTTAATGAGTCACTAACTCCGCCAAATGACCATTATATGAATAGTTTACCTAGCTCTATCAATTTACTGATGAAAACAGTTTAATTAAAATTATGTCTAGAATGTAAAATGATTTCTCAGCAGGTGAAGACTGTATACCTAGCTACTTAATCAGAGATTGCCGATTTGTACTAGCCAAGCCCCTTTCACTAAATTTCAACTTATCCATCGGTACATGTATCTTCCCTGATAAATTAAAAAAGGCAAATATTACCCCAATACTGAAAAAGGGTGATAAAACAATTATATCCAACTACAGAATGATAGCTATTTTGTCGAAAATTGCTAAAATATTGGAACTGGTAATTTTGTTAGTTCTCAAATCTCACCATTCCAACACTGTTTTATGTTTAGTCGCTCCACAATCACTAACCTAGCTGGTTTTACACAATTTGTATCTGAAGTACTGGATAGAAAAGGTAGAGTGGATGTAATTTATAGAGATTTTATTTTACGTGCGTTCAACACTGTCAATCACACTCTTTTATTGAACCAATTGTCTATTCTTGGATTTTCGCTTAATAGTATCAAACCAATTAGATCGTATCTAAGTAATAGAGTATGCTTTGTTTTTTTAATGTTTTTTCTTCTTTTGAGTTGATTGCCTATTCGGGGTTACCCCATGGCTCACACCTGTGTCCTTTACTATTTTATATTTATATTAATGATTTATTAAACAATTTATCATGTCATGTATTAGCGTACGTTGATGACATTAAAATTTACAGGGAATAGTATCAGATAATGATATCGAAATGTTGCAGTCTGACATCGACTTTATTGACTCGTGGTGTAACAACAACGGTTTACATTTGAACATTAACAAATGTAACAGGCGCGTTACTATTTACTGCGTCGCAGGTAGAGATTTGATTTAGTGGATCGTGTGCGTGATTTAGGTGTTTTATTTACGGCCTTTCTTAGCTTTTCAGAGCTCATAACCAATATGTGTCTAGATGCAAATAAAAATCGCTCGGTTTTGTCTTACGTGTATCCAAATATTTTTTCAACATAAATTTACTTAAAAGTCTCTACTATGCATTTGTAAAAAGCAAACTCGAATACGCATCGCTTATATGGTACCCCACATATGCATCACGCAACGTACCTATTCAATATATTGAAAGAAGGTTTTTGAAATTTGTATCTTTCAAACTTGACGGAATTTATCGTGAGACAGGCATATCACATGATGATCTCCTTTGTAGGCACAATATACATAATATAACCGCTAGACGTGAAATTATTGTGCAAATTTTGTTAAAAAACTTATTACTGACAAATCTGATTGCAGTTACTTGCTTAGCAAGATTCGATTCCATGTACCTCGCTCAGGATTCGGATCAATAATGTAAAGGTTTAATAGCGGTCGCGTTAGGCGTAATCGAGTTATCGAGGAAAATTAAAATTGTCAAATTTTGGTTTTTTCAAAATATCTTAAAATTGAAAAAAGTTAAGGTAAATTTGAAATAGGATTTGTCATGAACATTGTTTTCTGCAAAACATTACACATTTACCCATTGCTCTATCTATTCTAATAACAGAGATACTAATGGTGAGCATCGAAATTGGGACATCCTGTATAATGGTATATAACTAAAATTATTATTGGTTAGGGTGAAGGTTTAAAGAAATTCCTTTTAATTTCAAAATCATGTTATTATTTTCTGCTACTAAACTTTTGCCATATATTGTATATGAAGGATAATTTATGGGCCTCTTAAAGAATATCATTTTAAACTATTGGCTGTACTGTATTTACTTCTCTTGAGCTAACCTAACGTATTATATTTTTAGTATTAATTTGGTATTTATATTTGTTTATTGTCTTTAATAACTGAAAATGTAATTTTAATTTGTAAACTTATCGATCGACTACACGTATCTTTCAGAATTTTTGAATGGATGCTGAGGACACGTGTTAAAGCATTTCTTAATGCTGTACTATTTGTAACACGGAAATTACTTTTGTATCATTAAATATCTGTCGAGGTATTAGCCAGAGAAGTAGTTGTTTCAACAAGTATTTTGTTTTTCAGTCTTAGTAAGACTCATTGTTGTAGATTCACGAAATAGTTTCGCATTTTTAAATTATTATTTCTTAATGTTTTAAATATATTATATTTCCATTTTATAACACTATATTATTGATTTTTATTGATCAAACTTTTATAGTGGCAAAGCATTAGACAAAATTTATTTACTGCAATCAGAATTAGTCTATCATTTATTTTGCTACCAAATTGAAAATGTATAATTAGTCATTCACGGTATCAGCATTGACAATATTTTTAAATTTAGAGAGGGTAATTTTTGTTCTAAAAATTAAGTATCGCAAATTCAACAAAGCCTTTGAGTTTCTGTAACAATCGTATTTACTGTATTTATGTTTTAATTTTTAGTAATTTACTTAAAAGCCAATGCTAAATTAAGAATATACTAATATAACAACTTAATTGTGTGCATCCTTACTCTAAACACTGTTTATTTTTCATTACGTATCCGTCTAATCAATTAAACAAATTAGATATTCTAAACTTAAAAGTGATAATCTATGCAATACATAGTTTTATCCTATATAACAATTACAAATTTTTATCACATCCCAGTGCCTGTCATGTTTCTGTTAGATCTGCTTTCAGTAGTTGTATTTTATTTAGTATTTTATAAATTATTTATATCTAATTAATAATAAGTGGTTGATTTTCAAATTTTTATTTAAATCGCTTCAATTGTTTCGCTACATATAAGTCACCAACAAAAACACCGTCGTATTAGGAAATAAATATGTAATTTTAAATGAAGAAACCACAATATGGCGAAATAATTATAGTGAGTTAAAAACAAATTTGAAAAACAGCCACTTATTATTAATTAGATATAATATGAATTTTGAACTAAGTCATTCAGTAAATTATTTATAGTTTTCTTATAGCAGTTGTAACAACCGTAAAAAGGTCTGACATGTGGCAATCAATTTGTTATATATTTCAAAATCAAACAACTACTAAAATAAATTATTTTAATTTAATTAAATGAAAGTTATATGAGCCTAATAAAATAAAATATTTATTTATTTATTTTATTACTCTTCTACAAATAAGCCAATATAAATGCTAGTAAAACTATTTATTACTTATGAATTTGACTCGAGCGGAATTTATTCCTTCTCAATTAATTTTACCCTTGACCCATTAGAATATCCTATTGCTGATCTTTTAAAAGCATTTGTTTAGTTAGCGAACTCATGTTTGCCTGTAAATGTCGAAACAATTCATATCTTTATAGGTAAAACTAAGTTGCATACTATGTTAACATTTCTATTTGAGAGAATAATTCCACTTATTACTAGTGTTAAAATTATAATTAATTGATTAATGAAATTATTTTCCTTAATTATTGTATTATAATAATTTATATTGTTATTTTTTAAGATTAGTGTGTTTAGAAACTAAACCGTTTCGTGGACATAGCATTGCAATCCATTAATTGTTTAATATTTTAAAGTAATTTCTAGTTGTAAATCCTGCCTTAGTCCGAAATTCTGGATTATACGCAATAAATAATTTTGTTCTATTATTCAATTCAATAAAATATTTATTATTAAAGACGTTAAACATAAATTTTTAAATAAAAAAAACTGAATCTGTAGGTTGCTATTTCAATATACAAAAAATGGTGAACGGTGTCGTCCATTAAATCTGACCTTTTTCGATGTACTCTTCCTGGCCCCAAATGTGTCTTTGTTTGCTAAGCATTCCTTGTTTAAAATTCATACACCATTGAATATAAAATACCACAAAAATGTTACATATTGAACGGACGGCAAAATAAATAAGAACAATGAAAACTTCAGTATCGATGATAACTTTCTAAATTTAAATTAACGTACGCAAAAATGGCAGTTCCTGTTATGTAAATATGAGGAACCTTTATAATATAAAAGACGTTTATGTAAGATGGTAAATATTGCTCATATTTTATTATGTGACATATGTTTAATGACAATGCATACTTAATCCAAAAAACAATATTGCTGTAGAGAATCGAGAAGACAATGTAAATAAAGAGTGCTAAATATTATAGTGTGAGCTATAAATAAAGGAAATAAGTCATATTTCGATTTTTATTATGACAATAACGTTATGTTAATAAAGCTTTATATGTGTATATTCATATTTAATTAATTTCAGGTAAATCATTTATACATTGCTTAATAATTTATTTTTAAAGACAGTAAATGCTTACTACTTCCAAAATAGATATAAAAATTTATTAGATAAAGTACAAATGTATTAAAGAAAATTAGATTAATTTCACAATTAATACAATATTACATTCCTTAGGTCAATTAGTACAACATATAATTTTTTAAGGTAATGATTAGCCTCAAAATGATTAGGGGAAATTGTGAACTTAGGACTATATGTTCCAGTCATTTCCTCACATTAAGGGTACACCATGTGTATATATTAAGCTAAGACAAGTAGAAATTATTTTATTATATTTTATGTTCGATACTAAATAGAAATGTTACTAGAGTTTTAAAACAAATAATGATAATATAACTAATTGTTAAACTAAGCCATTAATTAATTATTTTCAGTCAATAGCTGAACTTTTATGATGGCCACGTAAATTACAAGACTTATTTAAATTATTATCATGAGGATGGTTGCGTCCCCAAAAACTTGGTATATTATGTTAAAATTAGAATAAAATTTATTTAAAAACTTAATGTCGATTTTTACAGGCATTTATTTTATGTGAAAATGAATACTGATCTCCTTAAAAAACATATCCTTTAGAACGTTGCAGGATGTTTCGTACAGGTTCTCATATTCTGGATTTGAATTTAATTATAGCAAACAATGACCATTCAATGGTGGACGGATCGTAGACGGCCTTGCACCGTTTAATGTCAGTTACGAAATTGGAAAGAACTCGGTGTTAACGATCTGTTTATGAACTGTTTCGTAATTGGAAATTTTTATCAAGTCATTTAATAGTTAAAGGTAAATTTGATGATTAACAAAAAAATTTACAATATTTTTACCCATATTTTCTAATTTTATTAATTTTCAATTTTAGATTACTGAATTATTTTAACTACTTAATAATAGTATATTACTATGAGTTTTACATATGTGACATTTTAAAAACAATTTATTTTGTTTCATTTTTCTTTTTGGGTTTAAAATAAACCTATTAAAAATTTAAAGACTTTTTATTGAGTAAGTACATAAAGTCTCCTATTTTGTATAGAAAAAGTGATATTAAGATTCTTAAGCTTTTGTAACAATATGAAACAAATAAATAACTTTGTGAGGTAAGAAAAAGGAAAGCAAATTTAATCAGATTAGAAAAGAGATGATTTTTCTCATTACAAAATAAATTTTATAGATTGACGCAGAGGACAAACATATTTTACACTACTTAGCTCAGTGTTTGAAAAATTATTACCTTTATAAGAAGAAGATTTTTGTAATTAATTATACATTAAGCAAAATGTTACATGCACATCATATACTTTATTAATCACATATAAAAGTATGTAAATTTATTACATAAGCATTATTGACGAGCATACAATATATTTGTAAATAACCCAAATTATGAATTTATTTTTATATTCTTTGTTAAAAAGTTTGTTGATACATATTTCATAAAAGCAATATATTTTCTCCTAAGATATATAAGAAATTTCTATTTATAACATTTTTAGAGTATAGTACAAATAATAATTTATATATCTAAAATTCATTGATTTTTATTATTTTTTTAAATAACTACAAACCACTAAAACAAAATTAGTGTTTTCGTTCATAGTAGCAAAGATGGTTAGGGAGGGATGAGGGGCATTCTAGGCCATAGACAAAATAAAAGTAAACTAACTGTGTCCCTTAAAGGCAATGATGTATTGTTGAACATACTAAAAAATAGCTCACAGAGAATACCTCGTCAGAACAGTGGTTGAGAAAAACTAAAAAATATAACCGTAACATATGAAAATAAATAAGGCGAATACACAGTGCTGTATCTTACTATCAAGCTACGATAGAAACTCGAATTGCAGAAGGTTAAATAGAAGGAAACTATAAGGAAATGTTGTAGTAGTTGCCTGCTTAATATACTGCAGGATAGTATCTCTTTGTTTTGCGAAAAATAAATAACAGATTTTGTACAAAAAAAAACTTAAAAAAATACATGTATTGACATAAAAAATTCAACATATAAAATCAAATGTCAATTTTATTTGATAAGAACACTATATCTCTCTTCTACTCTCTACCATTCTTTTTACCTCCCTGTCACACCCCAGTCTCACCAAAACCTTTACACCAGCTCCATCCTCTCCCATCCATTCTGTTACCCTTTTGCTATCCCCCAATCACTCCTCATACACCCCTTCACTCTTATAAATAAATAAATACTCTATTACGGCAATCGCCTTTTTTACAATTAATACAAACCTATATGCACAAAATAATATTAGTTAAAGAAATACAAAAAAAAATAATAATTTGTTAACCTTCTGGTTAGCGCATATACTATAAATAATACTGTTAAGAAAACGAAATTAAAATTTAAGAGTAACTAAAACAAAAAGAAAGAATTAATGAATAAGAGAGATAATTGAAGTCTTGCAAGAAGCTAAGGAATTATTAAAAATGTCGAAATCACGAGATATATTGAGAATTGTAACCATAATTGGTGCGATGAAAGTTTGGTCGAAATAATGATCCATTACGAATAGATATATTATGTGTATAGAAATTAAAATTCAACATGGATAATAGCCCTGGAGAGATAATATGACCATTTATTAGTTTGTGGAGAAAACAAATTCCTGCAATTTTATGACGATCCTGAATTGATTGAAGGTTTATATTGGTGTTAAATCTATGAAATAAAAAACGAATAAATTTATTTTGAATTTTCTCCAGTTTTGATGTATGTACGTCATAAAATGGGAACCAAACTAATGAACCGTACTCTAGGTGAGAACGGACAAAAGAGTTATATAAAATCATTAATGTGTTGATATTAAAATGTTTACTATTTCTTATAATAAAACCTAAAGAACGCATAGCTGTTACAAACAGAGACTAAATGATCCGCAAAACTAAATGATGCATCAAACCATATCCCTAAATCTTTAATGGAATTAACTCTTTCCAGTGGAATATTTTTAATCAAATATTAGTATTCAACACATATTTCTTGCTTATTAAAAGAAATAGCTTTACATTTTTTTATATTTAGATCCAAATCATTTAAATCGCACCAATTATGTACATTGTTAAGATCATCCTGAAGTTTTTGACAGTCCTGAATAGAATTAACTTCAATTAAAATTTTCATGTCATCTGCATAGAGGAAACATCTGGCGTGTCCCGATTAATCACTAATATCATTTATAAGTAAGAGAAATAAGATGGGACCGCAGTGACTACCCTGTGGAACACCAGATGTTACCTCTATTTTGTCAGATGCAAAATTGCCGATTCTAACACTTTGTTCTCTGGAAGTTAAGTATGAACGGAACCAATTCACAACACTAAAACACATTAAAACCATACCCACTCATCTTTGAGAGCAATATAGAGTGATTGACTTTGTCAAAAGCCTTTGAAAATTCGGTGTAAATCAATTCAAGTTGGCACTTTTTTTCCAAGGCTGATAGAATGGATGATTGGAATTCCAGAAGATTTGTGACCGTAGATTTCCATTGACAAAATCCATGTTGTGATTCCACGATTAATTCTTTAGCCAGCCATACCAATTGCTTGGAAATCATCTTGTCAAATATTTTTGGAATAAATGACTGGATTGCAAAACAAACAACTGTTGAAACAGTGTTTACACATAAAATCCAGCAAGCATGGCATTATACTGTTCTAGAAAGCATATACCTGTCACAATACCATACTGTGGTTAGGGTCAAATTTCATTGTAGATTTTGCAGGAAAAAAATCTGTACAAAATAAGCCAACTACCTAAAAGGGGGTGGTTCATGCATATGAATCATGAATTTTTTCATAAACCGATCATATATAAAGGGTCCGCCAATAAGGACACGCGAAGTTTGCCGGAAGGGTGCGGCCATGTTGTTCGAGGTAGAGCTGTCAAAGTTGCTGTCATTTGTTCAGTATATAATCCCAAATCACCATGGCAAGTTTGAGTGTCGAGCAGCACGAGCAAATTATTAAATTGTTTTACGAAAATGGGTCATCAGTTCGAGCAACGTTCGATGATCGGCCTGTAGAGTCGACTATCCGCCAACACTGACACGTCGACGAAACGCCCGATCGAACGAAAATATCGCTGCTGTCCGTGAGAGTATGCGCGAGAACCCGAGGCAGTCCATTTTTTGTCGTGCACAGGAACTTGGCCTTTCGGAGACATCAACTCGCAGAATTTTGCATCTCGATTTGGGTCTGCACCCGTACAAAATCCAATTGACCCAGGAGCTCAAGATAAACGACCACAGACAGCGTCGGGCGTTCGCTAACTGGGCTCTGGAGCAGTTGGAAGCAGACCCCCATTTTGGCCGAAAAATCATCTTCAGCGACGAGGCTCATTTCTGGATGAACGGGTATGTGAACAAGCAAAATTGCCGCATTTGGAGTGAGAACAACCCACACGAGGTCCACCAAGTGGCAATGCATCTCCAGAAAGTCACTGTTTGGTGTGGATTTTGGGCCGGCGGCATCATCGGTCCGTACTTTTTCGAGAACGAAGCTGGGGCGGCCATAACCGTCAATGGGAAGCGCTACAGGTCGATAATAACCAACTTCTTTTGGCCTAAACTGGATGATATGGACACGGACGACATTTGGTTCCAGCAGGACGTCGCCACGTGCCACACAGCCCATGCCACAATGGACATTCTGCACGAGCTATCTCAAGTCGCTGGTCTACGCCAACAATCCTCTAAACACCGATGACCTCAAAGTCAACATACGCAACGCCATCGCTCAAATTGAGGCCGATATGTGCTCCAGAGTCATCGAAAATTGGACCTCCCGGATCCGGGCTACCAAACGGAGCCGCGGTGGTCATTTGAACGATGTTATCTTCCATACTTAATGGGGTCGAATACCCTTTCGAATGAAAAATAAATTTCGTTTCTACCTCACACACAACTTGTTTTATTCAATTTTAAAGTTCACGCGCCCTTATTGGCGGACCCTATATAATATCAAAAGCAAAATATGCAAATTTTGATGGACGGAGCAGAAATACCTAAATTACTGCAGTCTTTGAAAAGTTTTAGTCAACAACGAGGTAACTTCATACTAGTGAGAGTGATAAGTTACTGTTCACACCACCATTTTTTATTAAATTAAAATCAATCGGATTTTACATGCAGTTTTCCAGGGAAAATAGTCACAAAATGATGAGACTCATAGAGTGTTTATTGCAATATAAGAAAAAAAATAATAATTTACAGACAATACAAACTAAAGGTACTATAAATCATTTATTACTGGAGCTTTATTACGTTTAAAACATCGGATATATAGAAATTGTGTCTTTTCAGTTCTGTCGTTGTCAATACCCAGTGTTGAATGACCTATTTAAGGGATGGGAATTCTGGAAATAAGATATACGAAAAAACTGAGTTCCCATCAACCAAATATACAGATCTAAAAAAAGTGTCATAACTATGTATATATAAAATAATCAAAATGCCTTCAAATCAATTAATACAATGCACTTATGTTTTATAATTCCTTCACTGCAAACGCAATAAAGCGTAATATCCGAATAAATCAAACAATAATCAAAAGAAACAAAACATTATAACCACAATAGTTTAAAACTAAAATAAATTAATATTTCGCCCTCCAATATCAATACAAGTACAAAAATGGTATAATAAGGACGTATTTAATATTGTATTATAGTTTTAGTTTCCTTAACAGAAATCTAATATTAGTGATACTTGGCGTCTAAACTACCCTTCAAATAGTAATTTAATCATCCTGAAATGATAATTGTGAAGAGGTGCGAAAATATATCGGTTTTCTAATATTAAATGGGTTGTTACCTGTGCTGTTATCGTTTTCTAAACGCATCACAGAAGTTATTACGTAATAGAAATCTCCAGACACACTTTTCGTTGTATAACAGCTCATCTGTGAAGCTATGCCATAATTACTAACGGGAACAAAGAAACCGGAAGGAAATGAAACACTTGCCGCAATACCAATGACTACATTTCACTTATCCAATTTACAAGTGTGTACAACTGAAGATGATATACATGAATATCTTAAGAAGAATCTTCCACTGACGCAGTGTTACGTAAATAAACTTAAAGATAGATTCTACAATTCATGTTTTAAACTGTGCGTTCCGAAAACCGAAGCTTAAGTTATTCTAAATGAAAACTTTTGGTCGGAGGGAATAAAAGTTCAGTTATTTCGATCCAATAACAGACATCGCTGGAAATCCACATATCGTGGGGGAAATAATCGTCAGTGGGTTGGAAGAAAATCTGAAAGATTTTAATTTTCGCAACGAAATTTACCTCAATATATTTCATGTAAATATTCGATCCGTATTTAACAAAATTAATCTTATCGAATTGTTATGTAATAAATATAATTTTAATGTTCTTTGCTTGTCTGAAACGTGGTTAAAGGAGACTCAACTGGAAGCTTTTATGATAAATAGCTATAAAATGATCGCGAATTTTTATAGAATTAATAACCCACATGGAGGAACTGCTATATTAGTAAAAACGGATTTAATTGAATTTTGCAAACCCTTAAATTTCATAAACAATTTATCAATTCAAGACGTTATAGAATGTTGCGGGATATTAATTGACAAAAAAACATGCATAATTTCAATCTATAGACCCCCTAATAATTTTAGCGATAAAACTGAATTATTTTTTAATCAATGTAACCGACTATTAGATGCTATAACTAATCAATTTGAAATCATCGTCATATGTGGAGACCTAAATATTGACGAATTAAAAAGCGATAGAATGTCAAATTCCCTAAGAGATCTAATTAATGCTCATAAACTATTTTCCCTAATAAATGATGCCATTAAAATTCAAAAGTTTCCTAAAACTTCTATAGATTATGTATTAATAAATAATATGGATATAGTACAGTAGACATGTAATTTTGATCCTGGCCTGTCTGATCACCACGCACAGTTTCTAAGCATAAAAATTAAAAAACTTAACAAAAATTCTATCTCTCATGTAAATGAATGCCAATTTTCGAAAACAAACGTTAACGAATTTAGACATCATTTCATTTCCTATGTGACCTAATGATACTGAGGTTGACATCCTATTTGAACATTTTCACGAACACCTTAAATGGTGTTTTAACATAGCATTTCCAATTAAAAAGTACAGAATATCGCGAAATACCAATATTTCAAATAAAATAGTGTTTTCTGCGGATTTACAATAACTATATAATGAAGTCAAACCTTTAAATTTTGTATATAAATTAACTGGTAGGGAAGATTTATCATTATTATATAAAAATAAATCAAAAATTCTCAATGAATTATTTATTTCTGAGAAAAAGCAACATGCTGCCAATTATTTGGATAAGGCGAGTAATAAACAAAAGGCTTTGTGGAACTTAGTCTAATTTAAAAGTAAAAAAATGATTAACACCGAGACGGGTCAATCTAACACCGCTATTGCTAATGAACTTGCCAATTATTTTGAAAAATCAGTAAAAAATTTGATTACATCAAATGATGGTGAACATCCATCAAACACTATTTCTTGTGCCAATACGTTTTTCTTTACTCCGGTCTCAGTTGATGAAGTGGTCGATACAATATTGAAATTAAGAAACACTCGCTGGACAGGGATTGATGAAATTCCGGTAAAATTATTCAAAGAAACTGCAGATATCATTGCCCCTTATCTAACAAGTATCATTAACAGTGCTTTAATACAAAATCCTACGTCTCTAAAACAATCATATGTGATACCAGGTCCTAAAAAAAGGTGAGGAGGAGGAGTTTATTGTTTGTCCTTTCCAAAATAATTGAAATAATCACCTGCCAAAAAATAATTTCTTTTCTTGACAAATGTAATATTTTAAACGACAAACAATACGGATTTCGCTCGGGCAGATCTACAGAAACCGCTACCGTAAATTTAATTCAGAGCACACTAAATAAAAAAAGAATGCTTCATTGTAATGTTTGACCTTAAAAAAGCATTCGATACAATAAATCACGATATATTACAAAAGAAACTATACAATATGGGCTTTCGTGATTACATGAACATCTGGATTATGACATTTCTAAATAATAGGAAAAATATTGTCAAATATTTTCTGATGAATATTTTCTTGACGTCGGAACACCTCAAGGGAGTAATTTAGGGCCACTTTCATTTTTAATATATGCTAACGACCTGCCAAACCATATTACTAATGATACTGCGATATTAATATCAACAAAAAATTTGGATGAGGCAGAAGTAAAAGTTTACCAAATAATATCAGAATTTAGCAAATTGTGTAAACAAAACAAATTAGTAATTAATATCAATTAAACACTAATAATGCATTTGTCAAACGTTTATAGTAAAAATATTCAATCAACATTTACGTTTAATGGTCATAAAATTGAAACTGTAAATTCAGCTAAATATTTGGGCATAGTTATATATAGCCATCTTCAATGGAATGATCACATTCAACACACCTGCTGCAAAATAAATAAATTATATTATCTAATCTCACGAATTAAGAATCAGTTTCATCAAGATTATATCATCAATATCTATTATGCTCTAGTTTACTCACACATTTCTTATAACATTTGCGTTTGAGGTCGATCCACCGAATTGAATAGATTATTTATATTACAAAAATAATTATTCGCTTAATGTTCAACTTAAAGTACACAGAAACTTGTAAACCTAAATTTATTCAATACAAAATATTAACACTCCCGTGCATTTATATCTCATATATTTTAAATTACATTCACTGTAATAAATCATTATTTCTAAAACATCGACAAACCCATAATTACACAACACGTAAGAAGGAAAAAATAGTACCATTTAAACATAAGCATACATTTTTTGAAAATTCACCTCATCTTAGATCTTTATAACAAACTTCCTCAATCTTGGTCAACACTTTCAAATAGTAGATTTAAGTATATATTAAAAGCACTTTTACAACAACAAGCATTCTATAGCATAAAAGACTTTAAAAACTATATGTTCTCTTAGAAGTGTCCAGTTGACTTTACCTTTATATGACTATATTTTTAAATCGACCTAATTTTTACAGTAGTAATTTATTTAATTGATGTTTCTCTTTTTAATTTCGTATTATTGATTACTCTATTCTGTGTTTAATTTAAATTTTATCTTATGTGTCTATTTATTTATGTATTGTATTGACTTGTCTAATATTGTAATAGATCAATAAATTTCAATTCAAAATTTTTTTTTCAATTCAAATTCAAATTCAATTCAATTCAATTCAATTACGCGGATAATTTTATGTGAAAGGCCCCCACGGAAATAAACCCATTTTATTAAAATCAAATAATCGCCGATGCATTTATCTTCGAGGCGCGTTTAAAAAACGATATCAGAACAGGTAAAAAGCATGCTCTTCCATTTTAATGTATATATTTTCAAATAGCCACCTATAAAACCTGCATGTTAATTGACATCCCTGGAATAAGAAACTCCAAAAATCAATTAACAATATTGTTAATTCCATTACTGATGAAAGTTTAAATTAAATTCCACTTGGTTTGTTTCATAATTTTTGTTTTTTTACTCAACTAGTTTCGCTTTTTATTTATTTTATTTGTTTATTCCATACACAGAGTTTAAAAAGTTTTAACTGCACATAATTCAGAAAATACAAAAAATGTTAAAAACCGCTTCTTTTTAAAGGCAACATACAAAATCAATATATACTGATTTCTATAAAAATTGCAACACTTTTTTTGAAAACAAAAGAACGAAAAGTTAATATTTTTTTCAAGAGTTGCTCCGCCACGATTTGCAATGTACTTATATAGACGGCATCACAGTCAAGTGATCTTTAGCTGCATGTCGTATATCGTTCCAAGCTTCTTGTATCCGTAGATGGAAATCATGTAAGTTATCTGAAGAGTGCGGTAAATTACCCTGTCGCCTACCGATGGCATCCCATACATATTCAATGGGTGACAAATCAGGCGACCAAGCAATAACGTATGGTACTTTAGCCCTTGTGGTATGAGGGCACACATTATCCTGTTGGAAATGGGATATCCCAGCCCATTAGCAATGTAACCAGCTGCGTTTAGATAGTAGTTAATGAAGACCAAAAGTTATCTGCTACCATAAAACATTGCACCCTATATCATCACTCCTTGTACAAGATTCCATAAAAATGTTGGATTTTTACGTCCTCTACGCATCCATCTCACCCTGCTACGATCATCATTAGCCCACAAGCAAAATCGGAAGTAAACACAATTTGATGTCATTCTTGTGTCCAATTCGCTCTTTTGTTGCTTCATTCTAGCCTGGGTAAATGTTGAAGTGATGTAAAGCAAGATGTAAATATCGACCTTATCTGCTGATAAATAGTTAATATTGACATCCAGGGTTCTACACCTCTCATCCATTAATTTACAAGATCTATCAAGACCATCCACCTCAAATCAAGAAGCTAGGCTTGACAAGACTTCACATCTTGCGGAAGGGCAAAAAAGGGATTGTGTAGTTTGTTCCAACAGGCAAGAACGAGGGCAGAGACGGGAAACTGTGGAATTTTGCGATACTTGTCCCGATAAACCTCGAATGCATATGGGTGATTGCTTTGAAAAATACACACTTTAAGAAATTTTAGGCCTTAAGTTTCTTCTTTTAGTCTTAAATATAGGCTACAATATGCTTTATTACAATATATGTAACAATAAATTGGTTTGTTTAATTGTAGCGTCCGCATTTTTCTTAAACATGAATGCATGCACTTTTAATTATTATAGCTCTGGAGTTACCGGTTCCTACTATTGCTTATTAGGCTGGAGTGCAAAGGGTTAAGCAAGTTATTAAAAAGCTGTCTCTTGTCACCAAAAGTGACGTTTTTCGCAATGTGTAGTCCTCCGGAGCCATCCAGATACAGAGCGATGTTGCTGTACCCTTCCCTCGCCCATTGGGACCAACATCTCAATACTGATGTAACATTTAGGTTTACACGTCGAACAATTTCTCTTAGCGAAAGTCCGGCCCCTTTCATGCCAATAATATGTTCAAAAAGAGTTGATTTTTTTTTATTTTTACGTACAATTTGCATTGTTCTCAAGTTCAGAAATAGATTGTGGACAAGCAAAAAATTGACAGTATGTTGAATACTGATTGTTTATTTCTTAAAATTTATTGTTGTTTTAAAGTACCTGAAAAAATATTAGTCTAGTGCTGAAGGAAATTTACTCGTATCTATTAACAAAATATCTATATGAAAACAGTCTGCACCTATAAATAAATAAAAGGTACCTTACCAACTTAACGAGGTCTCAGCAACACTTGTAAATTAAAATTAAATTATTTATTTATATGCAATGTAGATCAGTAAACAATTATACTATCATTACTTAGATTTTTTCATATTAAAATGAAAGGTGCCATTTATGACTTAGCTGGAGCGACAATTCGCGCAATACCGAAGATATAAACGACTTAAGCATGGGAGGGAAAATATATTGTGACTAAATAGCTATTTGTATTTATATACGTATTAACAAACTGCATACAGGTTTCCTATTTGTAGTGTTGAATATTAATAGATTTTTGTTAAATACAGTTCAAAAATTTTGGAGAAGATTAATAAAGCAATTAAAGAAATTAAGTAAATTGGATCAAATGCTAATCATTCTGTTAGTCAAAAAATTAAGGCATTTAAATATCAATATCAAACAGTGTGAGAGTGTTAATCTAAGTCCAGAAACCTTCATTTGGCATCCTATAAAAGATTTGCAAATTCAAAGACACTGTGTACACTTGAAGAAGATTTATGCCTTTGTGTTTAAGTTCAATTGAAACGAAAACTGAGGCCTTATATTTATGCCCTGCGAAGAATGGATTAAAACATCAACATGTAGACTTTTATAACAAAATCATTAATACATATGATTGTATAAAAACAATATCATACTCAGCGTGTTTACTGTTTGATGTGGATTATAAACTGGAGAAATTATTGGACCATACTCTTTTCATTTATGGTATTTAAGAGCTTTTTCATCGATGATTTTAAAAATATAAAACCTTAAAATACACATTATTTCAGATTAAATGCATCATAATTTACATTTGTGCACTGAACCTTTATAATGGACTATTAATTAATTGACGACGATCGGTACACCTACTATACTTCTATATACTTCTAAACCATTTCAATTGTATCATATTTCATCATCTCATTTTTTAAAGTTATTTAAATTTTAAGGGTTGTTTATAGAAAGGCACTTGGTTGGTTTCACAATTTTCTATAAACAACCGTTAATATTAAAAATGTTTCACCCCGTGATAAACGAGAACCAAATTCAACAAATATTTAAATTTTACTTCCAAAATTGATTTTTCTCTGCTGGATTTTTCAGCAATCACCGTCAAGTGATTCTTTAAATTTATACGTCTGAATTAAACAAGTCTGAAAAATAATAGAAACTTTTTTATTATAACCCTCTAATAAAAAAGACGCTCATAAATAGACATTAAACAATAATGCACCCATAGTCCTTAAAGCCTTACAATATATTCAGTAGCCTGGTGACTCCTTATAAAACTCGTTTGCAAAATAACGATCAAAATCAATCCTTACAAATCCCAGCTCCGTAATAATAATTCTCCTTAGAATGTTTCTTCTCATACTTTTATAAAATACTACGCGAGCTCGAACTAAATAATAATTAGAACTAGAGCTAAATTATATAAACTTACATCACCTTTCTGTACGGCTTAGGCAGAAATCTTAAATAAAACAAAACCTCATTCATTCAAAACTTTGCAATGCATTTTCTCACATCATTTATATATAGACCTAAATACTGCTGGTCGATAGCTGTTTAGTAGACAATCATTTATTTATTTTACTTGTATTTTTTATCTGTTAATAAGTATGCTGTGTATATAAAATAATATGAATAATATATGTTTTCTTACAAGAAATGGTGTAATAATTAAATTCAATATTAATAATTATAGTAGTAACATATATTTATTGACAAATTTTTGTACATATTTACATTGGAATAATGAATAATGAATGAGGTGTTAATGTATTAATTTGTCAAAAGGCTATCGACCAGAGGTCTTTCTGCCTCGTTTTGTCCGGTCATATGGCGTCAGTCGTTAATGCGTAATGGGATGAAATGATGAAATGAAGTCAAATATAGTGGAATTTTTAAATTTAGGGTTTATATTAGGGTTTCTGGGAAGACAATATTGGGATAATATATGGAAGTTGAAAGGATTTTTGGAGAATTTTTCTGATAGGAATTGAAGGCGTTCTAGGATAGGGATAACTAAAGTGGTATCATAAAGGAGTTGGTTAGAAGGATTGTGTAGAGGATTAAGAGGATGGCGGAGTTTGGTTAGGATACGGAGGGATGCTCGCTCGCTAACTTAGATGTTGCGGGAGGTTGGGTTGGTGGGGTTGGGATAGAGGGCACAACCATAGTCAAGTAATGGACGGCAGATCATCTTATATATTTTAACAGCTGTTCTTGTATTAATACCTCTGTTTTTATACGTTAAACTTCTAAAGCATTTTGCCCTAGAAGTAATTTTGCTTTTTATTATGGCTGTATGTTTTTTAAAACTGATTTTTTGATCTATGGTTATGCCTAGGTATTTTACGGAAACTGAGGGAGGGATCATAGTTTGGGAAATATGGATTTTGTAAGGTGAGTTATTGGTGCGATGATAAGGAATTAGGAGTTGCGATTTATGAGGATTTATTTTAATGCGCCATTTTGCAAACCAGCATTGAAGGGAGTCAATTAGCTCTTGAAGGGATTGAAGGGCTTTTGGTAGTGTGGGAGCCTGTGTAATTAGGGCAGTATCATCAGCGAATTGCAGGAGGTATTTGGATGGATTGAAGTAGAGAGGATCAGGGTTATAGATATCAACGCAAAAAATATTATACAACAGAGGTGAAAGAGGAGAGCCTTGAGGGAGTCCTTGCTCAGGAGTAAAGGAAGAAGAGAAAGAATTGTGGATTTTGACTTTAAGGGATCTATTAGAGAGGAATTGTTTAATAATGAAAATGATATGGGGAGGGATATTTAAGAGGTGACACTTGTAAAGTAAGCCTTGATGCCAGACAGAGTCGAAGGCTTTCTGGACATCTAAAAATAGAGCTGCTGAGGCTTTGCCTTCAAGGTGAGATGTTTGAAAATTTGATATAAGGATAGTGAGTGGGAGGGAGATTGATCGATGTGGAAGAAAACCAAATTGATATTTGGGGATCTGGTTGGAAATTAGGGAGAGGATTTTGTTTTTAAGGAGGGATTCGTAGATCTTCCCAATAACGGGTAAAAGAGTAATGGGACGGTAACTGGATAATAAGGAAGAGGGTTGGTCGCGTTTGGGAATACAAATTACAATTCCTACTTTCCAGACATCCGGGAAGTACTGTTTTTTATAAAGAAAATTAATGTTATTGAGAATGTAGTCGTGGATGTGGAATGGAAAGGATTTTAGGATGAGTCTATGTATGTGGTCATGTCCAGTCGCTGTACTTTTCCCTTTCTTTAAAACACTAAAATATTCGTCGTGTGTGAAAATGTCCGTCGGTTCTGAACAGTTGTTTTTTGCAAAATATTTAACGTACCAGTCGTTTACTATTTTAGAATTTGTCCGGTCAAAGTTGGGGTCTTGTGTCATTAGATAGGTCGTCTTAAAATTGTCAGCAAATTTTTGTGCAATTGCGTCAGGGTCTGTGATGGTTTCGTTAGTTGACGGGTCGCAAATTTTCTGTAAAATGTCTGTTTTTTTGTATTTACTGAGTTTTTTTATTTCCGTCCAAAATTGTTTCCCTTTTGAGTCGTTAATTTTGTCACAAGATTTTAACCAAACGTCCGTCTTGAATTCATTTATGAGTGTTTTAATGTCTTTATTGAGTTTATTAAATTTTTGTCGCAATTCTGGTGTGTCCGTCAGTTGGATGTCTCTGTACAATTGTCTTTTAAATTTGATAAAATAATTATATTAATACGCTTTTTTTTTAAATTGTAAATACTATATTTTTCTAATATTTTCAATAATATAAAAATAACCAGTCAAAAGTTTAAAAAAAGAATAAAAAATCTTATATATTTTTTAAAATTATTTGCATAAGTTATAGAATATATGATGGGCTTATTCATCAAATTTTATAATTTGATAATATAGTTTAGTTAGATAAGTTTCTATTAAATGTTTTCACTGCCAACATTCTATTCTTGCAGAGTAATGGGATGTGTCAGGGCCGAGAGTGGTCTTCTCTGACTTCTCCTTTATTTAAATCGAAGCTTGAATAATGGGAGAAAGTGAATTGTTAACCTTGCTCTATCGGCTCTGGAATCTTGGACAATGGACGGTGTCCAATTTATCAATTTAAAATCAATATCATTTTCAATTATTGGTGTTTTGATATTATTCATGATCTAAATAATGCCTGTATTATACAACGTAATCAAAACAGAAATATTTGCATTGTATAAGTAGTTCTATTGTTTTCATTAGTGCAATAGGTAAATTGCGTGTCCGTGTTGTCTTTAATTTCGCTAGGCTGGTGAGATACAAAATTGATCGAAAGCGGTCCGTAGCTGTTGTTTACAGGGAACAATAATTTAATGTTTACATTATTATTGTTACAATTGTCGCTGTTGGCAGTTCCCCGTGATTTGTTAGTGATTCCCCACCCAAGAGAGAATCTTGTGCAATGAAATAGATAGCAATTTTATGGTATTTTCTTGCCTCTATATAAAATACATTTTATGAAATTGGAATAAATATGTTAAATAACCAATTACATATAAAGTAATTAAGAGGTATTGTATTTCTACACATAACTCAAATAAAATTCATATGAAATATTTTTTGATAAAATACAATCAAAAAAAATATTTATTTCTTTTTTTTTCAGAAAACCCAATAGTAGTATAGTGTTTGGATATCGACCATGTAGTCCTTCTACTATCGCTAGTTCGACCACAAGCGAATGAGGACTTTTTTATTCAACGTCATTTCTTATTTTTCAAGATTAAAAATAAAAACTAAAATTTTACAAAACACTTCGAATAAAAATTACATATTATTCGAAGTGTTTTGTAAAATTTTAGATCTCTTGATAATAAATAGAAAGAAACAAAGCAGAAAAAATTGAAGACAAAGAAATGAATAACAAGGAAATTATAGAAATATTAAAAGAACTACAAAAATCAATAGATTTCAGCGAGCGAAAAATTTGATGAAATGTCAAAGGAAAACCAAGAACTGAAAAAGCTATTAACAGACAGTAAAAAACATAATGGAAAATTGGAAGAGGCGATATCAAACACTTACTCGAAAAAAGTAACAAAGAAAAAATAAAAAATAATATAATCATAATGGGAGTTGAAAAACAAGAAAAAAATGAAAAGATAGAAGAAGTTACCATGCAAATCATAAAAAATTTAAACGTAAACATCGAAAAAAACCAAATAATAAACGCATATAGGAAGGACGAGCATAGCGAAAAGAGCCCCATTATAGTACAGCTGGAAACAAAAGAAATCAAGGCTAACATACTCAAAACGAGGAAAGTAATAGGATCTATAACGGCCAAAAAATGCGCTCTGAAAGGTAAAAATAGTAAAATATACCTGTATGAACCACTTACTCCACTCACAAACACACGTTTCTATAAAGCGAGAGAAGTGAAGAAAGAACACAATTACAAACATCTGTGGACTATCAGAATAACTGACACTAGCAACAAAATTAAAATTAAAACACATTCCGATCTTGATAATCTGAATTAAACAGACAGCCAAACAAAGAAAAAAAACTTTAAAATCATATGAATTACAATGTACAGCATATACTTACATAACACAAGAAGTCTAAAAAATAAATTTCAAGAAATGGAATTACTACCAACTACGCACAATAACCCAAAAATAATAGCAATCACGGAGACTTGGCTAAACGAACAACTATATAGTCTAAAAAACTATAAAGCAGAATATAATTCAAGAGATACAAGAGGAGAAGGTATTGCAATATACATACGAAATAACACCCATTATAAAATAAAAAAAATATTAACAAACAAAACAAAAAACGAAATCCAAATGTAGATCATACTACTAACTAAAGACAAAGCTGTAATAACATTAATATACAAGCCACCACTTGTAACGTTACAGATCCTAAATGCACACTAAAAAATATGTATTAAATAGAAAAAAGCCACAAATAATCTTAGGAGATCTAAACGTATACATAAAGGAAAATAACAATATAACTAGAGAATACAAAAGCGCCCTAACGGAAGATAACTACAAAATTGTTAATAAACAATCAAACAAATACTATAAAGACAAAACACAAATGGAAAGAACTTAATCCTAGACCACGTGATTACAAACAATATAAACAATATAGAGAACATAGTCATAGAAAAGTTAAGTATATCAGACCACAACGCATAATAACAAAAATAAAAGATACATGTAAACAAAAGCAAGAATATATATATATATATATATATATATATATATATATATATACTATAAAAAATACCAAATAGACCATGCACAAATAAAAAATGAAATAAAAATCATAAACATAAATGCAATACACAATTTTAGAGACCTATAAAAAAACTCCAACGCATAATTGAGACAAACGAAAAAACAGTAAAAATCAAAAGAACCGAACAAAACCCTTGGATCATAAAAGAAATAATTGAGACAAACGAAAAAAAAAAGTAAAAATGAAGAGAACCGAACAAAACCCTTGGATCATAATTATTATTTAAAACAAATCAAACGAAGAAACAAATTACTCAAAAGACACTTTAAAAACCCTACCAACAATATAACGAACAGAAGAAGAAAACAACAAATCTAATAAAACGAACAAAGATTCAGTACTATAAAAATGTGCACTCTGGAAAAACTTAAACCAAAAAATAAACAAAAACGAAAAAAGAAAAACATATAAAAAATATGCAAAGAAGATGGCAACATCACTAACAAAAGCTCAGAATTTGCACACGAAATAAACGTATAGTCTGTTCGTTGGATCTTTCGTCGTACGTCACAAATTAACGCTTCGAGAAACGACGCAAAAACATTCAGTCTGATAAAGTAAACCAAATGCGTTAGAAAAAGAACGCACTGTAAAACTTTCGTCGTTTTTTGAAGCGATAGTTTGTGACGTACGACGAAAGATCCAACGACCAGACTATATACTTTGCTAATCTAGGTAGAAAGCTAGCGGAAGAATATACGAATGGTACAAAATTACCCCACATAACAAAAACAACGACTAGATGAAATATTGACAACCTTAAATTTAGACTAACAACCTACCAAGAAATTGACAAAATAATAACTAATCTAAAAGACAATAAAGCACCAGGATTTGACAAAATAACAAACTCCACTATACCACAAAACAAAACTATATTAATACCTATACTGGTAAAAATCATAGTACTAGAAAAAGGAATATACCCTGATTATATGAAACAATCGATTATAATACCAATACACAAAAAAGAAGACATAATCAACGTAGAAAACTACAGACCAATTTCCCTCTTGTCATCATTCAACAAAATTTTGGAGAAAGCAATACACATACAAATCACAGAGCACCTTAATATAAACAAAATTATACGTAATCTACAATACGATTTCCAACAGCAATCAGGGACAACATCTGCAGTGAACGACCTTATAAAATACATTAAAACCAACCTAGATAAAAAGCAAGCAGTTGTAGGAATATATATCGACATGAAAAACGCTTTCGATACAATATCTAAACCAAAACTGATAGAAAAACTGATTAAATTAGGAATAAGGGGAAACGAAATGAACTTTATCAAAACGTATTTAATAAATAGACCACAAACAACAAAAGTAAACGGTACAGAAAGCCAACAACTCGAAGCCGAATTCGGAATACTGCAAGGTGGCTATTTACCTCCGACACTATGTATATTATATACGAACGATCTGTTAGAGCTTGAGCTGAATGTATGATGACATATAACAGGACATAAACGCAGATATAAAATTACTGAAAAAATGGTACTACAACAACCTATTAATAATCGACGAAACAAAAACAGAATAAATGATATTCATCCATAAACAACGTCGAATAGAACTCCAAATAATAATTAACAATACAATAATTAAAAGAATAAAGAAATTAGAGTACCTAGGCTTAAAGATACAAGACAACCTCAAATGGGATGAACACATAAATCGACTAGTACACAAAAATGTGAAAACAATAGCAGCAATGAATAAAATTAAAAACTACATTGACGATTCAACAAGAAGACAGATATACCATGCGCTATTCACTTCAAAAAACAACTACCTAATTAACATCTGGGGAAATACAACGAAAAAATATATAAATAAGCTACAAATAAAACAAAATATAATATTTAAAACATTGTATAATCTAGAAAGAAGAACACATACTTTAGAACTATATAACCAAACTCAAGAACTTAACATAATAAATTTGGTAACACTAAATAACATAGTAATGAACTACAAAATCAAAAATAACCATATAAAGAACAACATAGCATTACAAACAAATAAGGAAATTCATGAATACTCAACAAGAAGAAAATCGGAACTGAGAACAGAAAAATATAAAACAACAAAATACTCTGCAACCTTAACAACCAAAGCAATAACACAGTACAATAAACTGTAAAACCACGTACAAACTTTAAAATACACTACCTTCAAATTAAAAACCTAATATTAAATAACAAAATCTAATTAACAGAAAAAAAGAATAGAAGAAAACCAAGAGATCCCATGATACCGTTAGCCTGGGATGGGAACAACGCTCGCAAATCCCAAGGTGAAGACAGGGGAAGAAAACAAGAAGGAGCAAAAAAAATCATTACATATATATTTGTATTTTCTTTTTTGCAATAAATAACCCATTCTAAAAAAAACTTGTGTTTGTGATCAAACTCAATCAGTTATTAAGATTTGCCTCTAAAGAAGAGGTGCAATCACATAAGCGCATTTTTTGAGGGAACATATACCTAAAGTTATAATATTGATACTTTTATTCACAAATGCGCCTAACTTAGTTTTAAATATAAATATGTGGTTTATTTAAGTTATAATTATAAGAGCTATATTATTATATTATAAATTATATTATTTAAATTGTCCTATATAACGTGCAAAATGCCTTTGTATGAAAATAGCAAATTAGACATTAAAGAAGAAAAGACATTTTCATATTTCGATTTACTCACTATTATTTTCCAATATTTATTTTTTTGTGCACTATTTAATAAAAATATGGTTTGCAATATCATATATCTAGGGGATAACATTTTCACGTTCATTGAGTAAATGTTTATGGTAAGCATTAATTAAATAAGGTGATAGTAATGATCTGTATTTTATTTATTGATTTATATAAATTTTGTCCCGTTGGTTCTATAAAATTAAGGTTATTATGTATAAAATACTGGATGTCTTATTAAATTTGTGCTGTTGATGAAACTGCTTGATTATCAGCTTGCGCGGAATCTTGTAATTGTGGTAATGTGTCCAAAATTCTTTTAATGCTATCTGGAATTGGCGGAGGAGTAGGTAAGTGGTCGCCCATTGGTTGGAAGCCATTCTCATCAGCTACGTAACTAAAATTAAATATTCTTTGTTAATAAAAATTGGCATTTCGAAAGTTGTTTCAATTTGCATATATATGATATACAATAACAGACATTATATAGAGAGAAATTACGTCTGTTACAAAAATATTTTTTTAGTAATTGAAGTAATTATATTTTCAATCACTGTAGTCTTTCTTACCTGAGACTAATTTGAGTCCCGTCGGGTGCAGGATATGAAAATGAGCCACTCATAACTTGGATAATTGCATCGACGCCATCAGTTAATGCATTACTCGGTGCTCCTACATTTGGATTCTGTTTTGTGTAACCAGCCTGTTCGTAATGGATGCCATTGCCAGTTTCATAGCTATACAAGTAATTATAGTTTTAAGGTATGATAATGCGTTATAGTAGGATAATTTGAACCAAAATTGTAGTAATAAAATTTGACCTAAGGCTAATTTCATTTGAAGATGTGAGAGGCAATAGGCGAAAGATTCTTTTTTCAATCATGGGTTCAAATATATTTAATTATAATTTGATAAATGAGCATAAACAATTAATAATAAAGATTTTATTTAATAGTACTGCTTTCTCGTTAAATCTGTTTTTTTTATTGCGAACTGTGTTTTATAAAAAAGAAAAGATAAACTCTGTCTGGCTTTAATAATTTAATAATTAAATAAAATAATTGTACAAATGTAAATTTAGATTATATTATTGCATTGTTTAAAAGTTTATTTAAGACAAAATTAATCAAACATTTACTTAGACCAATACTTTTGCAAATAAGCTGCATTCATTTTTAATATAATAAATACACCACAAAAATTGAAACATTTTATGCTAGGATCATAAACAAACCTTTACGTCAATTATAAATGCAATACAATCTTTAATTTATTTTTCTTGGTTATAGATTAGCAATGAATAACGAAACATTAAATAAATAATTGTGTATTGTAAAATTTTGACTTTTTGTGATCTAAAACTGAAAGTATTCTATAGTAAACAAGTTATATTTGAATAAAGTAAATAAATAAAATTAAATTTACAACTAAATTTTTACATTCAAAATAAACCAGCTTACAAATTTACGCATTATAACGCATTTATTCTATAATGTGATTAATTTAAGGATCTCATTACCTGTAATTGAAATTTCCATTGTCTCCTATATTTTCATTTTGACTAACGATAGGAATTGGGGTCATTGAAACACCTGCTGAAATGGCGTCAGCTTGTGGTCTAGCAAATGTTGTGGATGCAAATGTTGCACATACAAATATCTGAAAAAAACATTTTAAGATGTATTGAAGAAGAATATAAATAGTATATTTAATTAGACGTACTTCATCCATATTTTCGGATAATATGTTAGACACTACCATTAACCCACCTGAAGTAGCAAAGCTATTAAAGAAAGACATTAGTATAAGGAGTGTGAATATTTAATAATAATGCTTGTAGTTTTAAAACTGTTCATGCAAGAGTTTTAATGTAAACACAATATGCGCTATCAATTTTCTAACTTCCAGACTTTTAAATGACAACACGTTCAGAAAACATGAATATTCAAAGCCGTGTGAAAAGTACGGTTATGAGAATATTGCAGAATCAGTGCAAAAATTGTGTATAAAATTCGGTCGCGAAGTGTTTTGAAAAAATTTGTGTTCGTGAAACTGGTATGCTGGTGGACCGTACTAAAGCTCCACACGCTCGTCCGGTTTGTACACCCGAAAATATTGCTGCTGTAGCCCGTAGTGTGCAAGCCAGCTCGAGAACATTGAATCGTCATCGCTCTCAGCCATTGAATATTAGTCGCACTACCATGAGGCGTATTTTGCATAAAGACATCGGTTTATTCGCCTATAAGGTCCAAACAACACATCAGTTGAAGAGATTTGACCATCCACATCGATACAACTTTGCTAATAGGACCGTGATAGCAAACTTTTTTTGGGAGCAAATTGCTGGTTTGGATGTGAGCAACATCTGGTTCCAACAAGATGGGGCGAAATGCCACACTAGCAACGAAACTATCCACTTATTGCGGTCAAAGTTCGAAAATCGCGTAATTAGCGGTCGTGGAGATGTGGATTGGCCAGCAAGGAGCTGCGATTTAACGCCCATGAACTTTTATCTCTCGGGTGCCGTTAAAGAACGTTGTTATGCCAATGATCCAGCAACGATTAACGATCTTAAAGCCAATATTCAAAATGCCATTGCTGAGATAGAGCCGCAGAAGTTGGAAAATGTTCTAAAAAATTGGGTCGAGAGAATGGACTATTGTAAGACCAGCCGTGGCAGCCATTTGACTGATGTCATATTCCATGTACAACCAGATACTCTTGACTACAAAATTCCATCTAGCCGTTTGTGTTTTATTAATATTTTAAAAAGATTCCTTGCCGTGGCCCACCCTTTAGATATACTAGCGACTTAAATACTAGTTTGGATATGGTGGTCGTGTTACATATATCATAAATTCAAAATCTCCAATAAATTTAGTTATTGGTATAGTTGAACCAAAGATATAAGGCGATTATGACCTTTTACGGTATTTAACTTTCACTAATGTTTATGAAGGACCGATCGCAAACTCTCATCCCCAGCCCTGAAAAGGTGGTCCGCAGCGAATCCTCCTAAAGCTATCCCAGGCCTGGTTTAGATATTGTTTTTGATTAAGGGGCCGTTTTAACTTTAAATCCTCGTCCCTGTGCATTGAAAATATTTTTGTTTTCATAATCTCTAGTAACTGCTTCTTTGTATAGGATTCTTCAAAAAAGAGATCATTTGCATGCAAAAATAAACCTTTGAAACGCACACATTTGTATAGAGAAAATTATATAATGCGTTCCTGACCAGCACGAGAATATTAATTGGTTCGGTTTTACGATATGATGGCCCTAAACTCATTAAGGCAGTCAAACGGTGAAATACCATAAACGCCTTATATCTTTGGGACAACTATACCTGTGCAGGATTTTAATATTTGAATCCTTCTTATAAATAGGAGTCATATCCATGACTTAGTAGCATTCCGGAAACGATAATGTTTTTTAAATAAGGTTAAATACAGGTAGTAACAGAACTGATAGAGCCTCAACCCAGTCTTTAATCACACAAGCTAGGATGTTATCTGGACTGCAGTTAAAGCTGGATTTAAGCAAATTAATATCAATATGAAAATGCAGTGGTAAATATAAAATTTTCAGAATAGAATCGATGGACAGATAAAAGCAAGTTAGACCTAATGTAGGTTATGCAGATGGGCTTAAGGAAAGTCGTAGAGTTCTGCTAAAGACGCACTTCCCAAGCTCAACATTTGTGGACTCCCAAGAAAACACTGGCTGGTTGCAGTTGGTAGCTTTTAAACTCTTCAAAGTACCAAGCCCAGATGGCATTTTCACTGCACTTACCTTCAGGCACTTTTCAAAACTACCTTTATAATAGACAATATTATTACAGAATTGAAATAGGCTATGGGGTTATTTATCCAATAGAAGCCAAAAACCACCCAATAATGCCAAATCATACCGCCCAATTAGTCTTACCTCATTTTTCCTAAAAGTTATAAAGAAAATTATGAAAAACAATTAGAAGCAAATCCGCTCCATAGCCAGCAGATTGCCTATCAATCTAGAAAATTAATTGTAGATGCACTTCATAGTCTTACAACAGATATAGACCCTTCACTTAAGCACAAGAAGATTAATTTAGGTACTTTCATGTATATTTAAGAACGGTTGACAACACAACCTTAGAAACGGTGGAAAAGGGTGCCATCAAGAAGGGTATAGGAATACCTATACTAAGATGGAACAAGGCCGTACTCGAAAACCGCCAGATCACAGCAGGTTTAGGGAGCGAATCAGAAACGGTACCCACAGCAAAGGGGGGGAAGGGGGGGGGGGGGGGTTCCATCACTTCTACTATAGTGTATCGCGTTGTCTGATTTCTTGATGCCCTTGGTCGACAAGTGTTGTTGTATGCAAAGTTATGCCTACGACATGGTAATTGTCATAAGGGGTAAATATGACAATATCTTATTATTAAGCCCAATACTCCCTCAATACAATAGTAAAGTGGTGTCTGAGGGAAGGCTTCCATGGAAATCCTGACAAAAATGTGCTTGTACCTTTCACTAATCATAGGAAGCAGAATATCAAATCTCTCAAAGTAAAAGGATAAGAAATTGTACAGTCTGATCAAATGAATATATTTAGGTTAAACAATAGATAGGAAACTTAATTGGAACGAGCACCTGGAAAAAAACAATCTGCAAAGCTACAACGGTACTATAAATATGCGACAGGCTCTTTGGCAGATCATGGGGACAGAAACGCAAAATGATATATTGGCTATATATTATAGTATTAATGCCCATTATTACACATGGCTTACTAGTATGATGGGTTAAAACTAAACAAAAAAGCTCCATACCCTTCAGACAATGGCATGTCATGATATTACAAAGGCTATGGACACCACCCCCCCTGTAGCAATAGAAGCTTTACTAGTTCTACTAGAAAGAAAAATAAAAGAAATTCTAATGGATGCTATGAGATTGGACTGGCATGGATGATAGTTTCGGGCACTAAGAAATTCTAAACCTAATTAAACTAGAGTTCCTACAAACACCGTCAGGCGTAATACCCAGCAAATTTGATTTCGTATCATACTTTGAAGTAATTATTGACAGTCGTCAAGTTAGCCTGAACCGAATAAAAAAACTAAAATGTAACTCTGTAATCTGGTATACAGATTCATCAAAAACGGAAGCGGGTCTGGCATAGGCATATACAGGCCTAAATACAGGTTCTTATTAAACAAATCCAATCAGTTTCACAGGCTTGAACAAAAATAGCCTTGGAAAATTCCAAAACTACTTGGAACTGATAACAAGCTCTGAAAAAATTGACCAAGGGTTTACAAGATCACTCTAATGTAAGTACTATTTCACGCAAGTATATTAGGCAACTAACATGTCAATATACTTTCCAAGGAAGGAGCTGCGACTACCATGATCGGACCAAAGCCTACATATGGGCCAACAAACGCACATAGAGAAGGGCATGGTCCAAGAATGGGGCGAAAGTTGCAAAACATGCCACTGGATAAATAGACCAAGTTACAGATAATCAAATATGTTTATTGTCATCTCGCCAAAGAGATCTAAAAGAGCTTGCGTCTCACTAAAAGCGAGTATATAGCTCGGGCTACCACCAGACCGGCCCTAACTGTAGAAATAATGCCAGAATCGAGGAACGGCCTCCTAGGTACTAAATTGGCTTCAAGGAAGTTGAATTCCTGCGAATGTTCTAATAATAAAGTACCATGGACCATGTCTAATCTAATCTAAACAAGTTTAAATATAAATACCTATTATTATTAATATGTTGGATGCTTGAAACCATAACTTTGTGATACATATTGAATCAGGAACTTTTTCAAATGATAAATAAAACTTACTTTGTTAATATCACACGTGAAAATAATCACGTTCCAGATAATGGCCGAATGGCCTTGTAAGGTTGAAACTATAGTTACGAAATAAATTCCGTGTGTGATATTAACAAAGTAAGTTTTATTTATCATTTGCTAAAGTTCCCTATTATTATTAAATTTGCAAAGAAGAATTTAATTAATTAAATTAAAAGTAATATTAAAAAGATTAAATCACAAAATTTACTAAATGCAATAAAAAGGTTTAATACAGGTATGTAACTAATTTTTATATTCATTAGAATATTAGAAATTGCAAATTAAATTCTAAAAATTTATAAAATTAGTAAAGCATTCCAAAGTCGATACCCCAAGAAGATAATGATGATGATGATGTAAAGAAATTGTTAGTGATAAAAGACTAGGTTGTAACATGTCCAATGATTAGATTTGAATTGAATGAAAATTAAAGCAAAAACGCTAAAAGTTTCTTAACGATATATTACACGAAAATTTTCAAAGAAACCGAATATAGGCTGAATTACTTTAAAATAAATGTATAAATAAATAAATAAACTCGAAACAAATATATTACAGTTACATAACGCTTACAAATGTAAACACGATAATATAATCCCAAATAGTAGTAAAGATTATCTAATTCCATTTAATTGTAAGAACTTTAAAAATTAAAAAAAAATATTTATAATGGAATATTGTATTGATATTAAAAAATCATAATATATTTTATTTAATAATTAAATAAAATAATTGTACAAATGTAAATTTAGATTATATTATTGCATTGTTTAAAAGTTTATTTAAGACAAAATTAATCAAACATTTACTTAGACCAATACTTTTGCAAATAAGCTGCATTCATTTTTAATATAATAAATACACCACAAAAATTGAAACATTTTATGCTAGGATCATAAACAAACCTTTACGTCAATTATAAATGCAATACAATCTTTAATGTCCAATGATTAGATTTGAATTGAATGAAAATTAAAGCAAAAACGCTAAAAGTTTCTTAACGATATATTACACGAAAATTTTCAAAGAAACCGAATATAGGCTGAATTACTTTAAAATAAATGTATAAATAAATAAATAAACTCGAAACAAATATATTACAGTTACATAACGCTTACAAATGTAAACACGATAATATAATCCCAAATAGTAGTAAAGATTATCTAATTCCATTTAATTGTAAGAACTTTAAAAATTAAAAAAAAATATTTATAATGGAATATTGTATTGATATTAAAAAATCATAATATAGAAAATACTGAATTTTTCTAAGAAATCATGTCGTATATTTTGACTATGTAATTATCACTTTAAATATAAAAAAAAACTAAATTTGATAAATAAGCTAAATCCCATTTTTAAGTATCCTATATATTAAGATATCCATTTTCGATTTTTTTTTATATATTTTAAGTTATTTATTTAATTACAAAATATAATTTTTACCTCAGAAATTGCGATCTATGAAAATATTTTACAGTTTGCTTATTTTAAATGTATACTTAAAGCGACAATTTTATGAATAGTTTTTAAATTGATGCGAATTGTAACTATTTATGTTATATATAAATAAAATATTCGTTATCATTTAATACCATAATTTCAGACAGTGCAGACAATAATGGAATTGCAACAATTACTTAAGCAAATTTGGCTAAACCGGTAGGTTAGAGGTGTGTAGAAAAGTTATTGATTTACTTACATATTTTAAGACACACATAACGACAAATTTTCTGAAAAATTAAAATATGTATTTTTGATAGGCTGTTCTTTGGTACACTGAAGAATGGACTTACCTCGTGGATATATTTATACAAGGAGCTTTATTTACATAAAGTGATTTTAAAAGGCGAGTTTACCAAGTGCTAACAGAAACAACCTCAATATGTACTCAATCCCTCTACTTGTGTTAATATCGCATCGTGAATCTCTCATTAGGTCATTAAACAGAAGACAAATTTGAATGGAAGAATTATAGTATCATAATAATTTAATTTTAAGAAAAGTGTTATATTTATGCCCCATAAGTGAGAGTGTTTGTGTCTTTACTTAAAATCAAATTAAACTAAAAATAAGTTTTTAAAGAAGGGGCCCAATTAAAAGAACAGAGATAATTTTATTAATATTAAGCTACTATATTTTATTTTTAGAATTGCGTACTTATTTTTTGTCACTTTACCATCATCAATAAGTAATAAATTATTTTTCACAAATACCGCAAAATGTCTATTAATTCCGTAAGGTCATTAAAAATTATGCGTAGCCATAAATTTATTTTAAAAAAATAACGAGTATGAAATAACAAAAATGGAAAGAAAAAATATCAAGGATGTCAATGTATTACTCTCAAACATTTCGCAATGGGTTATTTACATTTTTCGCGGTAAAAGTTTTATTATTTGCAAAGCAAATATAAATTTACTTTACCGTTTAGCAACATGGTAATATGCTATTAGATAATCTATTTGATTTTACACAAACCATTTACACCATTATAAAAAAATAACTCGAATTTACACTATAGTATTTTATCAATTTAAATTAGGTTTAATTTAAAAACCCCTTTTTCTCGGATAATATTTCCTAGATGAACATTGAAAAATTAAACAGCAATTAATCTTTTGATTTCAAAACACGAAATTAATATAAATATAACAAGGGTTTAATATGTATGCTAAAATAAACATAATATTTACCAGATTAATAAATGCATTGTCATAATATTTTGAATGCTCTAACCTTGTTATAAATACTGGCCAACAGAAATAAATATAATTCAATCAAATTTAATTGTGTAATTCTCAATGGAGTATCAAAATGCCTCCTTAGAGGCTTTGCTTTTTTAACAAAAGTTTCTTAGGGATTACCTCTGTAAATATCTTATCCTCTTTTTGTATAGGCAGTGAAGCTCTTTATTACAGATCCAAACAGTTTACAGCTTGGAGTGTTGCGCTTTATTATACGCCTTTCTTACTTACTTCCTAAACTGGTTGAGTTAATTATTTTACCATGGGTTGGTGGATTTTCGTCTAACCGAATTGAGTGGACATGACATTTCATACGAGGAGATGAGAACCTTTTTCAGAACTGCCGCAAGATCATTGACATCAGCCTGTGTTCTTGGCATAAAGTTCTCAATCTCTTGTAGCCGTTCCGATAAGGTTTTTGCAAATAATTCTAAATCGGTTTTTCTTGGAATTCTGAATACTTTCTCTTTAGGAACTTTAATATCTAATTTGCAACATAACCATCTGTAATCTGACCAGTTCTTTATTTGTTTGCTTATTCTGTCACTAGCAAGGGTGATATCAATCATCTCTTGTCTTCTTGAGGTAACAAATGTTGGTTCATAGCCTCTATTGTGTATGTGTAGATTTGTTCGCGTAATGAATTCGAGCAGAGCTTTACCCCTTTTATTGCTGTCTGTGCTTCCTCACACGGAGTGGCATCACAACATATAATGAGACTGATGTTTTCGCAGTATCTAATAACCTTCTCGCAAAGGTGATCGCTCTCAAAAAGGTCTCAGATTTCCCTTCTTCTTTTAGCTTCGGCTCCGCTTTTCCTTATCCGAGATTTGGAGTCGTGGAAGAGGTACCCAAAACATAAGGGTTAACAGAGCAGTCAACCCTTTTCAGAGATGAAGATTGCCTCCAGCTTAGTTAGTTTTTTTGCGGTGTATTTGAAGACACGAAGACGAAGTTTTTCAATGGTTTTTGATCCCATGCAGTTTACATTTAAAATTCGTTTCACATAGTCCCTACCCACCACGGAGTTACAAACGGGGCGGTACACCACAAACTAATGCACGCGCCAGGGTTGCTGAGCGAAGCACTCGAGACACTGACGCATCCAGTTTAGAAAAACCAGCTACGACCAGCGTCTTCCAAGGCTTCAGAATTACAGATAAAGATCCATATGTATCTTGAGTAATGGTTTAATTTGGACACCAAGTGACAACATTTTGAATGCAATTTAGTATTTATTATTTGTACAAACACGAGATAAACCGTGGCGTATTAATCATAAGAAAACTACCCTGTGCAACTTCCTAGCATAGCTACGATTTTTTATCAATCCTATTTGGTCTAGATCCGTCATTACCAACAGCATGTTATTACAGAGAGTATTCTCTGAATAGGATATTAGGAATATAAATAAAATATTAGAAACAATAAATCAATGTTACCTGGGAGAAAAATATAAGCGATAAAAGAAGTTCTGCCATGGCATCAGAATTACTGACTAAGAGCCATATGCAGCTTGAGTAACTCTTTAATTTAGACGCAAACATTCTTGAATGCAATTTGGTCTACTTCGTGCAAGTATTTACTATTTGCTACTGACACCTTAAATGCACAGAAACTTTTAATGATTTTATTTGCTGCGTTGAAGATTCTGCTTAAACTAATAAATTTCCAGCTATGTCTAGCAGTTTGTCCCCTTGAAGAATAAAAACGTCTAGATAATTCGATTTATAATATATAAGATGGAAGAATTCATCACAATTCAGAAACTCATATCTTTTTACAAAGAAAAAGAAAGTAATTCACTTGACTAATTAGTAAATAATATGAACTTTTATAAATTTTGTTTTTTCTCCCTAACGAGGAAAATAAAGTTATTACTTTAATAAAATTTTATTAAATGATGCAATGAAAATTCTTGATAATTGTTTTAGTTAGAGTACATAAGTTCTTATTAAATTTAAATGTACATTTTTGAGATAGATTTAATTTTCCAATTACCTCAATTTACGGATATCAAAAAGTTTTTTATGAGTTGGAAATTAAACATGAAATAAACTCATATCTATATTTTGAAAGTTCAGTTTAAATTTAGCTAACAGCAAACTTACGTTAGGCCAATGTAAGTTACTGCAAACAACAATTAAATAATTTATATGTAATAGTAAACGGTAATCATCATCAAGGAATTATTTCTTTTATCTAGAAAACAAATAAATTAACTTTACAAATCAGTTTAATTGAATAATTTATTTTCTGCTACAACTTGCTTGAGGTTTTGCTCCTGGCAATGAAAAGTTTTAGTACTTAATGCCATTTGTAATTTATTTTTAATTCTTTGAAAATAATATACTTTAATATTAATACATGTCTCAAAAAATCAAGAAATAAAAATTTAAATTTTTAGTATTTTAATATTCCTACTACTGAAGCAATTTAATTATATATAGTAAATCTATTCACTTATAATAAGATATAACGACAACAAGAAGTTTTGCTCAAATAAAACATTTCACATTTTTAGTACATATAAAAACACGGGGTTAATATTAACAATTTATAATATAATATACGTTTTATTGTAAATATTTTTGGAATTACATAATTGATTTAACTTGTAACGGCTATTCCAAATCAATGTTTTTGATAGCATTGAAATATAGTTATTACTTCACAACAGTATGCTGACTTATTTACTGAATTGTTTTCTTCATATTCTTGAGAATAATATTAATCTTTTAATACAAATCCTAAGAGTTACATTTAAAGATTCAACTTAACTAAATTAAAAATAGGTGAAAGTAGACCCTGATAATATTACACCCAGTTTATTTGAAAAATGTGTGCATAATTTGTAGCTAAATCTACGTATTTGGAATTGTAATTTCCGCATAACTAACTACTTTCCATAGTAGTTTGATTATGCCGTTTTCAAGTTTTTGTTATTGATGCTTAGAGAATTAATTCTAATTACAAAATGAAAATTATAAACTTCATTCATTCATGGTCATAATCATTTCGTTATGGTGGTTGCAATATGTAGGTTCAAGACCATTATCAAGAATGATGTACAATAGAAAATTTCTGAACTATAAATATCAGGTAATAAGAGCATTTAATATCGGTGAATTTCATATTTTGTTCATATAGTTGGCAACTTGTTAGTCTGCGTTTACTGCTTTTCTTATTTCCAATACTTCTTGGAAATAAATAAATAAAATAAAATAAAATTAATTTAAATAAATGAAGTTCGACTAAGAACCAATAATATTGAGAGTACTTATTTACTTATCTTAACATCTGATCTAATGGCATATTATGATTATAGTTTGTACTATGTGTCGCAATTTGAAAGATAGGTCTAATCCGCGTTTATTTACCGTTATCTGTTACAAAAAACGTATTTTACTTAAGAGATATTTAGACCCCGTCTTGGAATTGTAGTTCATATAAATAAAGTAAATTGTTCATTGTTCCGTGGTGCTCAGATTTAGGATTTGTCTAATACCATTATACTCTCTTTGAACGTGGTTAATGTCTAATTTAAATTCAGCGTATCGTAAAAATTTACTTTCAACATGTTCAAGCATTTTCATATCACTATCGTATATTGGCGATGATGCCATAGAGGAATATTCTAATTGTGAGCGAACAAACGAGTAGTACAAGATTTTTAAAACATTTACATTAAAAGACCTAGCGAGCCTGTAAACAATACCCCTCAATTTCCTACTTTTATTACATATATTAAAAATATGCCTTTTGAAATTCAGTTTACTGTCCAATACCACAAGTATTTTATTTCCGATACATTACAAAATACAGTTGATTGGAGTTTGTATATGTATTTTATTGGATTTCGTATTCGATAAAATGAAATTGCGAAGCATTTATTCTTACTTAACAATAATTTATATATTATCCGATCTAAATCTTCTTGAACTTCAATGCAATCTTCAAGAAAGCACGAATTCTAGAATTTTAAACTGCTATATATGGAATATTTGGATTTCTTTCGAATAGTCAAATTGAATATAGATCAAGAAACTAAGTTTTAAAGCGACTCCAGCACAAATTTACACATTTAAAGTGTAATTTCCAGGCAGTCAATCTATCCTTAACATAGGCTAAAATTTTGAGATCCAGATAGATCGAGACCGATCGATGGTTGTTGCCATATATTTTACATTCAATTTACTTCTTGTAGGGATTAGATTATAGTCGAATCCTCAACGAGGACGGATGTACCCTGTTAACCTTCAGTAACATCATAAAATTCAAATTAAAAATTGACACCAGACCGTAAAATGAACTCAAAAGACCACATAAAACACTGGAAAGTAAGTTAAACTGCAATACATAGTTTAAAAGAGTTGATAAAATTGAATCTTTAAGATTGTTTAATCAATTTGTAGATACATGCAACGACATTGCCTGCTTTTCTAAAGATTTTAGTGTAGCTCACAAAATTTAAACGGATTTTATGCAAGTTAAATTGTTTTGAATCTCTTGTTTCTTAAGAACTGATTGACAGTCATTAACTTGCTTGTCGTCTCGGGAAAGTCATATATAACCTTTTTAAATTCTTCAAAATTGTTGGCATATCTTGCTAGTACTGATTCATGGAGCAGTGAGATATCAGGTAATCTCTTCTTAAATAATTGTACTCACTTTTATAAAAACGTTTATTCCATCTTTATTTAAATCTACCAAAAGAAATTTCATTTTTGCTCTTTCAGCAATGCGTTTCAATCTATGTGCTAAACTTATATAATGTATCAAATTAGTAAAAGTTTGTAACTTGTTACTGCGTACGGCAAAAATAAGTTAATCAATTAATCATTTATGAATTTTGTTATAGTGTTATTATCAATTTTCTTCTATTCTTTTGTATATATCAAAATACTGTTGGTCGGGATGTCTTTATGGAAAACTTCTATTATTAAATTATCAACATATCTTCCACAAGCGTCGGTGGTTTCATCCATACCAAACCATATATAATTGTTATTAATAATAACTTTAATTTTCGTATACCAACTTTAACAATATCAAAAAAAACACATAGTAACTGTTATAAGTGGAAATAAATATTTTCAATTCACTTCTAAAATACACATAGAAAACAAATGCAAAACGTGCTTAGCAAAATATATGTAAATCTTTAAAGCATGCTTTAACTTCTTTTGAAATCCAAGTATGAATTTAAAGTATAGTTAACTTCTAATTGAATATATGTCATATCATATTAATATATTAACTAACTTAGAAGTACTTTTATTTCATACGAATATATTTCTTTACAAAAAAAACTGGTTTGGTTGTGTTTACAATCATGTTTTTATCTAAATAAAATGTAAATAATAATCACGTAACACACTAAAATATTTATTCATTTTTCTTCTTCTCAATTAAATAAGTCTTAATTTTCGATTTTTTTCAGCAAAGCGGCTCAACACTTTTTCAGCTGAATTTTTTTTTAACCATTTCATTCTCTACATTAAGCAGTGACATATGAGAAAATCGTTCCTGAAGCATTGTGCTTCTGAGCCACGTTTTTATTCGCCTCATGGCAGAAAAACTTCTCTCGCAGCCGGCGGAGCTCACTGGTAGTACTATTCCTGCTCGAAAAAGTTTATACAAATTAGGGCAGTACTCTTTCTTAAGATGCTTTCTCAAATTATCAGCATTAATTTCGTCATTTTTAAGTCGAAGCATGTTTTTCATGACTATCACTTCAGCTTCTAAGGCTGCACTATCAATTATTAAGAGTTTTTTTATAATTGTTTATGAAATCCTCTCCGTTTTTTATATCCAATTTCAGAAATGCGTCAACTGCACAAGCTAACGGTAAATTTTTAAATCGGCGTTTTAGATTAACAATGATATTATCAAATACAGGGTAGTAAATGTTGATCTTCCAGTAGTCTTCTGATTGTGTATCGGCCGACAAATCTAATGTCTTGCTTTTGCCCACAGTTGACTCAGTATAAAAGTCCTTTTCTTGACGTCTCCATTTTGGCACTCTAACAGGTTCAGGTTCTAGTGAAATCTCTTGCTTTTTAGCAAACTGCTCGATATCTGTCTAAATTTTAAATTGATTCCTACATGTTTCGAAAGTACCTATAGTACTTGTTATGAGATCACTATCCTGACCAAGAGTTGCATTTTGTGTCTGGAAAAATTTACTCAGAACATTTACCACAGCGAGAACTGAGTGAAATATGTGTAAGGAGACGACAAACTCTGGTTTCGTTATAATCGTAAGTAATCCCAGTGCTTCTACTGTGTGCTTGTCTCGGTTCTCAGTGCTCTCTTTTTCTAAAGTTAATTTAATTGCCTCATAATTTGTCAGTACTGCTTTGCAGTTTTCGTAGCGACAACTCCATCTGGTAGTACTTAGACTTCCCATTTCACGATTAGTAATTTCGAGAGTGCCTTGTAATTTGTTTAGGCTCGCATGATGGCCAGGTTGTGAAATGTGGATATACAAAGCTTCGAGGCCGTTGAAAAACGTTTTTGCTAGTGAAATATTTGCGCACGAATCAACAACCACCAGATTAAGTTTATGCGCTAAACAATGAATATAAATTGCGTGAGGATGAGTTTGTTTTATAATGGCCTGAAGGCCTCAATTTTGACCAGACATGACTCTGGCACCATCATAAGACTGCGCAAGAATTGGAACATCACCCAAATGGTGTTTATTCAAAGTGTCCAAAATGAGTGTAGCCAGTCCTTGCGCATCTCTGGACGTGGAACAATTAATGAAACCTATAAGTCTTTCGACAATGTCCAGACCGTTCGCATATCTTACAGTCATTGATAATTGTTCCTCTTTAAAACATCTGGCCTCATCCACACTCAAAGAAAAAAAAACACATGCTTTAGCTTCTTTCACAATCTCCTCCAGAGTAAGGTTTGCTATCAACAGTAATTGCACAAGTGCATTGAAAATTATCGGTAACAAGTTTGCACGAATTCGACAAACAAAGTCGTATTGCTTGGCAACAGGCCCGAGTCCGAAGAGCGAAGGCTGTTGCCTAAAGCAATACGACTGAGTTTGTCGAAAGAGTGCAAACTTGCGATAATTTACAATGCACGAGAGCAATTTATCAGACTATATCCCAACAAAAATATTACAATAACAAAGGCATTTATTATGTATACAAATTAATCATATTTCTGGATGGTAACTTACCTTTTCCTGAAATACCTCTCGTGTTGTATTTCCGAATCGTATGTTTGCAATCATTTTTAAAAAGTTCACAAAAACTGACGTTTGATAATTTTATTTGACAGTTGTTTGATCTATAGCCCAATCAGAAAATTGAATAATTAATTGGGAACCAATCACGTGCCGAAACATAATGCGAGTAGAGAACCAATTACAGTGCCGAAAATGAACTCTACATGAATTTGTTATCGGTAGTAATATACCAAGATCGAGGTTAATTATCAAAAAATATTTTTTGAGTACCTTGTTACCGAGTAATTGAGCGAGACAATAACATTTGTTGTCTGATTATTAAACGAGAGCTTTAGCTCGAGGTTAATAATCAGTTGACAACAAATGTTATGTCGAGCTGAATTATTAAACGGTAACAGGTACGAAAGAAACTATTTTTTGATAATTAATTCAAGCTCGCGGTGTATTTGGATAGATAATTTACCAAATTATTATTATTTTCACCGCATACTCCTTATACTCACTGCTGTCCGTTTTTCTCATATTGCTTGCCCAATCTTTGAGTACACCGGCAATCTGTACGACGTATTTGCGTCCAGAATATAATTCCTTTCTTTGCAAAATGCGTCAAACATCTTGGTGACATATTTTCTATTATAAATCGTATTTGTTACCGTGTATGTAATATTAAATCATCAATATCTTCGGACGTTTTGGACCCAAAACGCGACATATTTAATTCAACAACTTAATGTCAGTGTCATAATGTCATGGCCATAATGTTTTTATAATTTTAAAAGCTACTCGCCTAATTACTGTTTTTTTATTATCGAATCTAACCTGATGACAATGCAAAACATTGTTGTAATGTCAAGCTACCCCATTAATTATCGTTTTTCTGTCATCGCTCCTATTATTATGTGGTAAATTATCGCGGCAACAAAGTTCTCTAGAAGCTGATTGGTTCTAATTCGTCCGTGTTTCGGCACGGTGCCTTTGGCGGGATATAGTCACTTTAATTATTTCATTCTGTATATCTGGGCTGCAATAATTGTAGTGTTTTTCGAAATGGAATGAAAATGTGTCATCATATTTAGAAAATAATTGGGCAATTTCCAAGAAGTTGCCTCTATTTTTAGAAGATGAGTCCTCTCGGTGACCTCTTAAAGGCAAGCCCTGCTAAACAAGGGTCAGTACTATATCAATAACTTTGGCTAAGTATTCTCTGTTTTGAACAACTTCTTCCTCTTGTTGTTTCCAGTTGTTAAAACCACTTTTCACAAATTTTTCATTTTGATTTCGTGTATTTCCTTTATTGAAATGTCTGCATACGAAACAGTAAACTTTGTCTTCTTTGTTCTTTGCTGTATTCCAACCAGCTATTATATGATCCATAATATTTTGACGAAAACGATCTGAATTTTGTTCCAAATTTCGTTTTTGGGAATTCTACAATGGGCAATTAAACAAAAACGTTTACTTTGTTAATATCACACTTTATAAAGTATCACGAAGTTAACGCCTCAACCATTAATCAATTTTCTACAATGGGCTGTGATCGTCCACCTTGAAGAGTGCCTAATTCTTTTGATTTTTCATTTTTTGAGTCGGCTAACTGTGATGTTGATGCTGACGAGTTTTCTGAATCCTGGGTAGTTTCAACGTCCTTTTTTTTATTCAAACAAGATTCCTGTATAGAGTTTGTTGACGATTCGGATGTAGGAATACTAGGTCTTGTCACATCTATTTCCGTGTTATCTTCACGTGTCCTTGAAGTATTGGTTTGAAAATAAGATCTGATATCTTTATATTTCTTCATGCTTGAATTTAGAAAATAAAATATTTGTAGGCTATTAAACTGTATCCATAATTGTACAATTGTACTTAGAAAATTGTACAATTGATATTATTTTTCAGATTATAATTGTCAAACAAAACAAAACAACGAATACAGAACTAAATGTAAGTAGTAGGTAGGTACCAGTGGGCACTAACTTACATGCAATGCAACTTAATATTTATTTTTGATATCAATTTGGAATTTCTGTGGCTGCTTAAGGAAAATACCTTACTCTTAATTTTATATGTACAGGGTGGCGCTATTTGGATGGTTTTAACAGAGAAAACCTATTTCCAGACTAGATTATAGAAAAACCGACTTAGGTGTCTGGAGATCGATTTTTGATAAACGTTTATTGGTAAAAACTACATGGCAAAATCTTGAATGGTTGCTGAGATAATGGGCGTTTTTCGATTTTCTGTCATTTTTAAAACCGCTGTAACTTTATTATTTATCAAAATAATGTATTTCTATAAAAACATTCTTAGGGCACTTTTTCGTCGTAATTATAACGGGTGTCTAACAATTATTGCAGTCCCGGGTGGCGTTGGAATAAAAAACGTTTTCTCTGTTAAAAACCATTCAAATAGCGCCACCATGTACATACAAGACAGATAATAATAATTTGTGAAGGGTTTTTTCCTAGAATATAATAAAATTAAGTGACCTCAAGTAAATTTCCTTCATAGGAATTTATTGGAAATGAAAAGTCACCATTTAACTTGTTTGTTTATGTTTATACCACACATTCATTTACGTAACGGAACACGTATGTATTTAACAAATTTTATATTAACTTTAGTATACAGTACATTTTTTATTCAAGTATCTTCACAAAGATAAACATGTTACTGCTGTTTCTGAGTAAAATGTTGACTCACCTGTGCGTACCCACCCTTGCCCCCACTGGCTACGCCAATGTTCATAAATCTCGATTTTGAAGCTTTCTTGACGATTAGTCCTTTAACTCGGATATCACTCAATTATTTTATTATTTTATTAATATCTTTGTACTCCTTTCTCACAAAAAATACAAAATATATATTATAATAAATGAAAATAGACACACAATTTTAGTCGAAAGGAGGACGGGCGGAGTTCTCTTCATCAAAAGATCTTCCACTCAAACCCATGATTGTACACCATAAATGCTGCTTAGAATACCTTCTGCAGTATCTATTTCTATTTTTTTAATGCTTGAATGTAGCATATTTTAGTCTTTTATTTCATTTCATTTTCATTTCATTTATTTCACAAATGCCACAATATACAAACAATACAATAAATTGATTTACATATAAATTTGATGCGGATGTGTTGTGTCAGTATAAGTAATAGTTAAAGAAAATAAATATCAGCTAATAAAATAATAAACAATAAATAAATATTACATTTACAGTCTATACATTAAAACAATTTAAAAAACAATAAATAAATATTACACTTACAGTCTACACATTAAAACAATTTAAAAGAACTTTCAAGTAAATTATTAAGTTAGAATAACGTCACAGATAAAATAGGCGAAACCGATGTTTGATAACAGCTAGGGTAAATTACACACTAAAGGCCTATATACTATGTCTAGTTCATAAAATCTGAGAATTTATATAAACATTTATTTATGAGAATATTATTAAGTTTTGTCTTAAAAGTGTTTATATTCTCATACTTTTTAATTTCCTCAGGTAGTTTGTTATACACCACCGAACACATATATAGTGCAGTTTTCGCGTACATAGAGGTATTGTGCGGAGTTGCGCGTATATCAGTACCGTGTCGCGTTTGATAGTTGTGTGCATTATTATTTTTCACAAATAAGTGCTCATTTCTCTTAACAAATAGTGCACACTTGTATATAAAGAGACTTGTCAGAGTAAGAATTTTGCAGTTAATAAAGGCAGTGCGGCAGGTCTCTGTTCTCTGGAGACCGACAATAAGTCGAATAATTCGTTTTTGCGCAGCAAACACACGTGTTGTGTTTGCTTTTCCCCATAATAAGATGTTATACGCTAAATGTGGGTAAGCTAATGCATAGTATGCCTCTATTAGTGCTTTTCTACTGAATTTAGGTTTAAGTTTCATGATAGCATAATAAGCACTGTTTAACTTGGATAGTACATGGTCAACTTGCTGATTCCAGGATAGTCTAGCATCTATGTAAATCCCCAAATATTTAACAGACTCGCAGTTTTTTCCAACGTTGTATTCTGGAGGTTTCCTGTTATAAAATGATATGATGGCTGTTTTATTTTCATTCAATAATATATTATTTTTATTGCACCATTGTTTCATTTCGTCATTAATTTTGTTAATATTTGATTGCAATTCATTTGGGGTTTTGGCAGACACTATAATAGCCGTATCATCCGCAAAATTGACCATGCACCCAGAGCTGACGTTTTCGCTTAGATCATTGATAAAGAGCAGAAAGAGTAGTGGGCCTAATGTTGATCCCTGCACGATGCCCTTCTTTAAGTCGCACTTTTTTGATACACTATCATTAATTTTCACAAATATCTCCCTGTCCGATAAAAATGACTGGATGAGCTCCGACACTGTACCACGCAGCCCAAGCGCATGTAACTTATCCCGCACAAATTCTACTTCTACGGTATCGAACGCCCGCGAAAAGTCATAAAAAAGACCCGACACGCACATTCCTTTGTCCACATTTTTCGCAATTTCCTGGACTAATTTGACGCTAGCAGTCTCCGTCGAGCGATGGGCCCGGAATCCATGCTGTGTATCTTTCAGTAGTTGTGACCCCTCCAGGAATTGATTTAATTTATTAACCATAAGCTTTTCAAAAATTTTTGAAAATGTATCTAGAAGTGCTACAGGACGATAGTTACCCAAGTCGGTTTTGCTTCCATTTTTGTGTATTGGGATAATTTTTGATGTTTTTAAGGCGGACGGAAATATTCCAGTGGTAAATGATAAGACGTATTTCAATGACATGTTGTCACAGTCAAATTATTAGCTTTCTTTATTTAGGATTTACTTATTTTACCTAATGGTATTTTTTCAGTATCTAATTCATATTTCAATTTGGCTTCGTATTCACCGTAATCGATAATAAATTTGATAAATACGGCCCGGCACCTCTCAAAATGTCTCTTAGCTTCTTGTAGCGACTCCCTAAGTTAGTTACACCCAATACAGCAGTGTATATATCATTTATACTTTGGTATACATATGCTGTATCGGTAGTCAGCAATACTCTTCTTAACCACCATGGATGCCAACATCTCGGGCATCCGCCATTCTAGATCCAACCTTTTCGACCATATCTTTCGCGGATAATACAGCCATAACGGATTCAGTAATCTTGTTGACCACTTTTCCTTCCAAAGAGGAAATGGTTTCATTGGACGCAACAACTACATAATTTGCACATTTTACAATATTTTTACAAGATAGATTTAAATGCATTATTTTGTAATTTTCTTAGAGGGATATTCGAATTTAAAAGTGTTTTGCACAAATCTAAATTAAATTTAATTTGTCCATCGTTTGTTGAAGATGATTCTAAAGATTGTGAAATTGTCTGCTGTTTTTTTATTTCTAATTCAGCTATGAACTTTCAATATGAATCTACCCCTATTTGGGTCTGGTCTAAGGACGTTTACATCCGGAATATCATAGGTGTGATTCCTATGAAGCGTTCGTCTGTTTTGTCTAAGTAATAGTCTGAATAACCAGACAATTATATCTACTTATTTATAAACTAATCTATTGTTATTAAATTGTAAAATGGTAATTTATTCTAATATTTATTAATACCCATACTCAGTTAGTACAAACTGCGTATTTATAATTTATACTAAATTATAATTATTGGAAACAGGTACAAATATGTCATACAAATATAATCTATTTTTTTATAAAAAATCTCAATATTGGTACATTTATTTAATCAGTGTAAAATTTTTATTAAATATTTATTAAAAGTAAATCAAAATAAGCACAAAGTGTCAAATTAAACAAAAAAGCAAAAAAATCTTAGCGCCAAATAATCACATTTTTCAAGATTCGTATACATATTTAGAAATTTTTTCGATACTATAAATATTATGGATAAGCATAATGTCTAGAAATGCGCTCTCTGCTAATAATAATTAAACATAAATTAGACTAACTCAGTTTTTTTTCGACGTTTTATCATCGCGTCATGTCGAAATTTGAGTCGTACTGTATTGTTTAGATTTATATTACTGTGTCTATACTTTATATAATATTCTTACAATAATTATATGTAATAAATTTTTCAATTCGGTGTAAGTATGGATTACCACGTAGTAAAGGTCGCAGCCATACTCTTCACAAAAGTGTATGTTTTTGCAGCAACACTAAATCTAAATATATTATTACATTATAAATATTATCGAATACAAACGTAAAATACACTATATGCTTTACAGATGATGTCTTATTTAATTATAGCAGGTTATAGCATTTCGCTAAAAATATCGTATTGATTGCAGCAAAACCTACTACTTACGTCAAACATTTTTATATGGTGTTCAATTTGGCATGGCATTTTTAACTAAAAAAACTTATTATATAACAAGTATCTAGATCGTTTTTTAATACATCCACCGGCTTTTACATTGTAATAAACGAGTTAACTCACACAATCAGATTTTTAATCGTTTCGTTACAATATAATTTGTGTTAAAGCGTAATAAGTTTTATTTGTCTAAAATCAAATTATATCTACAGTAGACAAGAAGAAAATTCAGTCACCAACTTTTTAAATATCTTTAATGCAATAAATTGATCGCTAATTGATAACGGCTGGTATTACAATAGTAATAATATAGCAAATCAAACAATAGATACACTTAACTTATTCATAAAGAAGATGAATTCGTGGGTTGGTGCACGTTTAAAATACAATTTCATAATAAATACCTCAGAGGTCGGCATTTCATTCAATGTTACCCACTTTCCAGAATTCATGTTTGATTTAATGGTCGCTAAATTTATTGCCGCTCCTTGAAATATGAGGAAACGACATCGTTTAATTGCAGAAAATTCAGATAATATATACAAACATTATGTCACTTAATTATATTTATCAAATTGACGTTTGTTTACAATTATGTTTATTGCTGCCATTTTAGTGTAGCTCATTTTTAAATAATAAAAAAATTACTACAATTAAAAATCAATTAGGGATTAATTTTTTTAAATAAGGCAAATTAATAAATATATTTTATTTTAGACGTAATAATGCATTTAAATTACTTTCTTTTGTGTCTTCTATTTAAATTTATTATATTTTATATTTTCATAAAATTTTATTGTGGTTTAATTATAAATATTTTATATAATATGTATTTATTGAAATTATTTTTAATACATAATATGTGTTATTTCATTGACTAAATTGGTAATCCAATGTTTAACAACTAATATTAAACAAATTTTACTTGTTTGTTTTCTATTTAACTTGTTAATTAATATTTAATGCTAACCTAACACGTTTTAGACAAATTTAACAACACTTAGTAACACTGGTAAGCAATCAATTGCATTTAAGAGAAATCTTCGATATTTCTATTTACTTTTATTATGAAAATAGTGCTAATTTATTGGGTATAAAAACCTCAGCACTGCAATCCACAAGCATCACTACAATCCAACATGTACAAGTATCAAGTACTTTTGTTCGCTGTTTTGGCTTGTGCCCTCGCAGATAAGGAACCGGTGCCAATTGTCGCCTTTGAAAGTTCAGTGGAACCTGATGGTGGTTATCATTATAATTTCGAAACTGGTGACGGAACTAAGGCCGAAGCGACCGGAGAATTGAAGACAGTGGGTATGGAGACCGCTGGGGTAGTTAAAGGTGCGTTTAGTTATCAAGGGGATGATGGAAAGACGTACAGTGTAAATTATGTCGCTGATGAAAATGGGTATCAACCACAAGGAGAACATATTCCGCAGATTCCTGATGCTATTAAAAAGGCTTTGGACTATTTGGCTACAGCCCCTCCACCAAAAGAATAAATCATTATATCTGTATCGCTGTAAAATTAAGAACAAATTGTAAAATAATTTACTATTAAAATATAACTTTTCTACACTAGTACTGCATTTATTTTTCGTATAAAAATGTAACCTATACTATATTGATATATTTAAATCAATAGAGGTCAATTACTTACAGTATAAGAAACAATAATTCTGTAAATAAAGGATATTTGTATAATGCTTTCCTGTATCAATCAAATTAAATATTGAAAATATGAATTAATATATCTAGCTAGAAATACTAATAAATAAATGAACATTAATTTCTAAATAAACCACTATTGTTTATGTTTAATTTAGGACATTTCATTTACTTATGTAAAATTATCCATTAAAATTATAGAAGAAATAATAAAATTTCAGTCGATGACTATTAGTAGATTTTTTTAAGGTGTCTCAATTAATTGTCTTATTATTAAAACAAAATAAATAAAAGAAGTGGAAGAACACGATTTGTAATTGCGAACTCCGCCCGTGTCTTTCTTGTCCAAAATTTGAATTTTTAATATTTGCAATTTTCAAGAAAGGAAACAAAAGATTAATAAATAAATAAATAATTAAAAATATATTTATTTATATTATTTTATTTTCTATACTAATTTTTACAATATTTTACATATCATTATCCTCAAACGCTAGCAGTCATCCTGGCTGATATATGAACTAGAGCATAATCCTTAAACGAGAGTTTTTCCTCTGACAGATTCCGGTTCTGGATGTTCTTCGTTCCATTTCAGGGACCTAGCAATTAGATCCGGGATTTTTGGAATGTGTTCACCTTGTGGTTGAAAACCGTGTTCATCGGCAACATAGTCTACTTTGATTGGTTGACCATCAGGGGCAGTATAGGAAAATGCTCCTTCGGCAACGGCAGCGGCTTCAGAACCAATAGTTTTGATCTCACCATGTTCTTCTACTTTTGTTCCATCACCACTTTCAAAACTGAAACAAACAAATTTGTTTTAATAAAAATAGTAGTAGTAGTGTTTGGTTATCGACCACGTGGTCCTCCCGCCATATATTACTTGTATATTTGTATGTGTAAATGAGCTTGTTACTTTAAAAGATCGACCCCATCACTCTAAAGCACCATTAATTGTATCCCAATGGTGAATGGTACCGGTCACCCATCCAACTGCTGGCCCGAACTAACGTTGTTGCACTCTCGCCACTTTAGTTAGGCCGTAACCGAATGCGCCTTCACCAGCGTGGTGTTTTTAATAATATATTTATAAAAAAACAAAAAAAGTAAATATATGAGAATTACATTCATTGGGTTGACTATGTTAGAGGACCATTAACAAAACCATAAATGAAAAAGTAAATAAACGAATTTTCGACGGACGATTTAAATATAACGCGTGAAAAAAGCCTATTAAATTATTGTGTTGGTACAAGGTTATTAACAACAAGTAATTCGTAATATATAAAACTACAAAACAAATATAATTTTTATTATTTTGCTGGATGGTTAATTAGCATTTCAGTTAATTAAAAATTGAATAATACGTGCAGTTTTATTTAATTAAAATGCAACGATAAAAACAAAAAAGATCATTTAAAAAGTTGTAATGGTATACAGTAAATATTTATATAGTAAACATAAATAGTATCTGAAATTTTTTAACTATACAAAATTTTTATATTTATTCTGTTGTTAAAAGGCATGTGCTTATAAGAACCACTTCTTGTATTATTTAAATTTTTATTTCTCAGTTCTATTAATGGTGTCTGTTTTATTTTTCTTACAAATATATTATTAACAATTTTAGTATATTAAAAAAATTATTAGTTCGGCTACAGCACTCGTGCGAGTCGGACGTGTGCGCGAAGAGAACCGTGTCAAGTGATCACTACGCAACGAAAATATCTCGATCTACCTGTAGATCTGCTACATTGTTATTAGTTATTTACCTATATTCTGTATAAACATCTTGAATAAGGGCTTGTAACGAATAAGACGGGACCCCTCGTGGGCCCTCATCCAAGTGCCGGCCCCGGCCGGCGGAACGATTTTGCGTTCGCAAATTTTCCACAATGGAAGAGAAATGTCACCCATTAAGTAATCTGCTCGCCGCCATGAGTAGAAATGAGCCTGATTCCCCTACAAATACACCAAATAATTCTAATAATTTACTATCGACCTCAGATAACCAACATATTAGAATGGATGTCGACTCCAACAAAAACTACACCTGTAGATATAAAGACGACCTGTCTTATCATTCGTACACCGTATATGTCGAACACCAAGAAAAGAATATAGGCCGTATACACCCGCTTAAAGTGGGTTCTATTTTATATTCAATCACGGAAATGAAACACAATATAATAGAAATCGCGCGTGTTGGTAGAAATAGAGTTAAGATTATAACCAATTCAGGATCTACCGCAAATAAATTAGTTGATAACAAAATTTTCACCGATAATAACATGATTGCGTACATCCCTCGTCACCTAACAGAAAAGAAAGGAATTATTAGATCGGTAGATACACAATTTACCGACGAATATATTCTTAAAAATATTATTTCCCCAGTCGAAGTATTGCAGGTCCAGCGTTTTAAAAGAAAAATCACATTAGAAAATGGAGAACTTAAATATATTCCCCGCGAAACTATGATTATCACATTTGCGGGCTCGAGTCTGCCGCCTAACATTAAAATAAATTTCGTTAATTTTCCGGTGGACACATATGTCAGCCCAGTAATTCAATGTTTTAATTGTCTGAGATACGGCCATATAAATAAGCAGTGTAATAGTCGTCAAAATTCTAAAACATGCGGTTTAAATCATGAGGGAAACTGTCCAAATAGTTCCCCTTTCTGTATTTTCTGTAAAATAGATACACATGCGTCCATTTCAAAGGACTGCCCTGAGTACATTCGACAAGCAAAAATTAAAAAAATCATGTCTGAAACAAATCTATCTTTCGCTGAATGTCAGAAAATATCTAATAACCCAGCTGGTTTTGCAAATATTGCATCGTCAAATAAATTCTATTGCCTGACAGATAATTCTGATTTTCCTGAAATAACATTTAGTAGCAATAGCGACAAAAACAGGGTGAACAATCCACTTCCTTCAACTAGTTATAAAATTACTGAACCAAAAAATAATAAATCTCACATTTCTAACAAGTCTAATTCCAATCCCAAAAAACGTAAAACAAACAAAGGTCCATCAGAATCCCAGACTAAAATTCTAACACCCGTAATCCCGAACCCTTATCGAGAAGAATTTTTAAATTATAAAAATGAGTTAGTAGACGTAATAACTAAAACTATTCTAGAGGTATTGGACAACCCGCATTGGCTCGTCAAAGAAAACTTTACCTCGGATTTAAAAACTAATTTATCTAATTATATTAATAACATAATCGGAAAAAATGGATCCGACGAACTTAACGATAATGCAATGGAATGCTAGATCTGTTTTGTCCAATAAATATAGTTTTTGCAATTTTTTAAATATCAATAAAATAGACATTGCATTAATTTCTGAAACCTGGATAAAAACAGGTGTAAATTTCCATGTAACAAATTACGACTGTATTAGAAAAGATCGTATTGACGGAAAAGGTGGAGTGATGATATTGGTTCGAAACAATATCCAATATCAGAAACTCGAAATAAACACTCGCTCTAATCCAAGTATAGAATGTTGTGGAATATCGTTAGCGAATAATATCAACATAATATCTGTTTACAAACCTCCTCATGTTAATACAACTGTAAACGAATGGTATAACATCTTAACCTCTTTTACGAAGCCCTGCATCATCGGTGGAGATTTTAATGCACACCACCAACTGTGGGGATCGACTATAAATAATAACGAGGGTCAAGTTATTGTAAATGCTCTTGATAAATTAGACTTAACAATAGTAAATACAGGCGATGAGACAAGACTATCAAGCCCAACCCAGAGAAAATCTATTGTCGATTTAACATTAGTATCCCCTAACCTGAGCCCAATTATCAGCTATAAAATTACGGATGATACTTTAGGATCGGACCACTTCCCAATTATAATATCATTTTGCAATAATTGCCATAACCATTTTGAGAGGAAGCGAAATACTGTAAAATGGAATACTAATAGAGCAAACTGGAATAAATTTTCCGAAGATATAAAAGTCGATTTGGCACTCACTGCCATATCGGCCAGAAGAAACCCTTCAACGATTATTTCTGCTATAACAAAGAGTGCCAACTCTAATATCCCCCGTCCGAAATCACACACCTCAAAAGTTTACCCTCCCTGGTGGGATCAGCAATGTACGATAGCCATACAGAAACGTAAACAAAGTCTAATAGATTATAAACAGAGTCCTAGTTCCACTAATTTTATAAGAGCAAAACAGATTGCAGCAGAAACTAAACGATTTTTTAAAATGAAAGCAAGGGAAAGCTGGAAAACATTTTGCGAAAATATTAAAATGAATTCCCAAGTGGGTACGATTTGGAAACAGGTAAAAAAAATCAGTGGTAAATTCTCTGACAATGGAAATAAAATCCCAACACAAATTAATTACTGCTATTTAGACATCCTGATCCCACAATATGTCACAAACCGAACAACTAAATTAAGTGCAGTGGACCTAAATGTAAACCATTTTCTAGCTAACCCGTTCTCAATGAGAGAAATGCTATTTGTATTAAAAAATACGAACTCTTCTGCTCCAGGACTGGACGGAATTACATATAGCATGATTTATAGGTTACCAGATAACGGCAAAAAATATCTATTAGACTTGTTTAATGCCTGGTGGGGAGATATGAATCACTACAGTGAATTTAAGACAGTGGTTGTGGTTCCCATCCTTAAAACAGGAAAAGACCAAATGGACCCGAATTCTTACAGACCTATTTCTCTCCTATCGTGCATAACAAAAATATTCGAAAAGCTAATTAAATTAAGATTAGAGTGGTGGTTAGAACACCATAAAAAACTTCCTCAAAACCAATATGGATTCCGCCGAGGACTTGGAACTGTTGATGCTATAACCACCCTCGTCACAACCATCCAACTTTCCTTTTCAAAAAATATGTTCCATCCGTGTATTTTTCTGGACATAAAAGGGGCCTATAATTGTATCGACTTAGACATACTCCAGCAAAAAATGATAAATATGGATATTCCTCTGAAGGTGGCACACAATATAGTTGCCCTATACAAAAATAGAAATGTATATACATTGGACTCCCTCACCGGAAACCCAATTGGACCTAGATTATCTTCAGTGGGGGTTCCACAGGGGTCAGTTCTCGCACCCACGCTGTTTAATATATATACAGCTGATATCCACAACCTATTTCCTCCCGATATTTCTTGTATACAGTATGCAGACGACTTCGTCCTGAATACAGCATGTCAAACTATGAACAAATCCAAGATTAAATGTCGAAATATTGTTAGAATTATTAAAGATTGGATGTTTCAGAATGGTTTTGAAATATCTGGAGAAAAATCTGCAGTTGTCATGTTTTCCCGACACCATCCAAGCCAAACACAACATATTAAACTATGTGGAATCCAATTCCCCCTAAAAAGGGAATATAAATATTTAGGGGTTATACTTGATATAAAGCTTCTGTGGTCATCACACATAAAATATATAGAAGGGAAATGTGAACAGGGTATTAACATAATTAGAACTCTATGCAAAACTTGGTGGGGTGCAAGTCCGGTATCTGGTATTCGATTCTATCAGGCGTTTATTAGATCAATTGTGGACTATGGGAGCACACTTTATGGTACAGCATCAACAACTTTACTAAAACGTCTAGATGTTATTCAACATAAAGCCCTACGGATTGCTATTGGGGCCATGTCATCGTCCCCAACGTTTGCAATACTGGCTGAGTGCGGGGAACTCCAATTAGGCACAAGACGCAAACGGCTGGCTGCAAAACAAATGCTAAAATACAGGTCGATGCAGAATAATAAAACTGTATTAATGATCAGTAACTTAAATTCAGAAGTTTTGACAAACGGCTACTGGTCTAAGAAAAATGCCCCCCCTTTAACAGAAGCCTTTATAAATATAAGTGATATAAACTTTATAAAACCTAATAACCCCTATTCTTTTGCGTATAACACTGTAATTCACCCCATAGAACCCCTTTTCCCAAAATTCACTAACTTTTACTATTTAAACATAAATATTTTTAATTATGCTATAGAATCAAAATTTTCCGAACATCTCATTATATATACCGACGGATCCAAAAGAGAAAGTGACGTAGGCTACTCCTTTTTTGTTCCAGAACTTAATTATTCCTTTTCGGAACAAATTAATAATATATGCTCTGTGTTTACAGCTGAAGCAGTAGCTATTTATATGGCATTAGAATGGGCTTCCAAGTATACGCATAGAGACATTTTGATCGTTTCTGATTCCCAGTCAGTTTTGAAAGCGATATCCTCCTATAACCCTAAGACCATCTATTCAAATAGCCATATTATCAAAATAAAGCATATTGTATCGTCTCTGGAGGATAGACAGTCAATCCAGTTTCTGTGGGTAAAGGGACACTCACAAATCCTTGGCAATGAGATCGCCGATAAATTAGCGAAACAAGGAACAGCATTGAACAATGTTGTTGAAGTTCCAACACAGGACATATTTAACAATATTGTCAATAAAACATTAAAGGACGAAAATATGGAGATCTACTTACAACAGCCGAAAACAAATTATAAGTTGAATACATCCAACATACCCCAACCCAACCCATATCTTTAGATTCGATTTTCCACGTCTGTTATCCACTGCAATCACAAGAATTAAAATGAACCATGGGCAATTTCCAAAACATCTTCATAGAATTGGTTTAAAAGAAGACCCTCTCTGTGACTGTGGCCAGGAAGGAGATTTGAACCATATTTTCCTTGAATGCTGTTTAAATAGCAACCACACAAACGCACTACTAAAAACAATTGAGACATATACAATGTTGCCTATTAACATAACACATATTGTGTCTCTAGATAGATATGAAGTCTACTGTGCAATTTACAAGTTCATTATTAACTCCAAAACCAAAATATAAATAACTTAAACTTACTCTGGTAATAATAATATTGGGAGCCTTTAGTGTCTCATGCTTTTATTAAAAATACAAAAATACAATCCATGTCGTGACTGAATGGCATAAGCCTATGTCAAAAAAAAAAAAAAAAAAAAAAAAAAAAAAAAAAAAAAAATTATTATATATACCTATAACGGAATGAACCATCAGGTTCGACGACGCTTTCCGAATGAACAATTGGGACGACATCTTCGCAAACACAAGCTCCAAAGAGAGCTACGATAAGTAGACACTTGAACATGATTTTAATTTTTTGGTGGACCGAAATCGACTGATAATTTTGCATGGATTCACGTCCATTTATACCCTTTGGTGGAATGTAATAAATTTCAAAATTTTTGCGAACATTGTTAAAAAACTTGCTTTTGTTTTTATTTGCGAATCGCAGAAAAACCTCGTCTTATTACGTAATTATATAACAAAGATTCTTGTATTTGTCCATGAAAACTTGAAAATTGTTATGTATTGGTCTGGGATCATCGGACAGTTAATTATAATTTATAAACATGGAGCATACTAATGTGTTGATTTCTTGTTTATTAATCTTTGGGGAAGCCAGTTAATAATAAAACGGATGATTTATTGGTAATTAATTAAGGATGCTTGATTTATATTATTTAGCAATAAATATAATTCTACGAAATATAAAATTATGTACGACTGTTAGCAAAACTGATATAATTTAATTAAAATATTGTAAATTAAATCATATTGTTAACGCATTTTTACGTTTTTATGTTATATATTTAGAAATTTAGTGATAAAATAAATCATAACTATAAGCAAAAATGCTTACTTTGTTTAAATTTCCAAGTTGTACACGAAGCTAGCGCCTCAACCATTCATTAATTAAATCATAACTAAGTATTTTTATTTGACATCTTACTATATAAAATGTACCATAGATGCACCAAAGATGTACTATAATGCATCATGTAAAGGGCATCACATCGAGTCGCTTTAACAAGATGGGGCATGAAAAAAAAAACATATTTTGTTAAATTTATATAAATGACACATATACTAGTTTTTAAGGACTCTAATATATTTTATTAATAAATGTGAATGAAATAATATCTATTTAAAAATTAAGTTTAAAGACTCGAATGCGGATTAAATACTTGAAATAAATTGATTTTATATATTTTTTTGGTTTATTTTACAGATGCAACATTATTAGTATTACAAATAGCAAATAAATATTTGTTCTTACTTATTTCAGTAGATTTCAGAATTATTGCACTAATTAACTTTTCCTGATAACTACGTTTATTTCCAGTATTAAAATGCAATTCTTCTTTTTCTTGCTTTTATTGACACAAATTCCTTAAGAATTTGGCATGCATCAATATTGTCACATATTTCGCTTTCAATTGAAATTAGTGATAAACCAACAAATCTTTCTTGAAATAGCGTTGATCTCAAATAAGTTTTGGTTAATTTCAATTTCGAAAAGGAGCGCTCACTTATAGCTATGGAAACAGGTAGTAAGTGTAAGTAAAGTTTTTGTAGCAATGGTCAAATTTGGAAAAGCAGAATTTAAATTATTATCAAATATAAAATGAAGAATATTTTAAGATCATCAAACAATTCTACTCCAGAAATATCAATTTCTTCTTCGTCGGTTAAGGAAATTTGCAAATCATTGCCGCATATATCGCTGCTATTACATTCAACGAAGGATACAAAGGTTTCTGCAAAATTATGGAAGGGTTGGAATGTATCATTGGGCAAAATACTAGGATTTTCGTTGACAACTACGACGACGCCCGATACATCCGTTAGGAGCGGCGATCGCTAAATAGGAGCAAGGAAGCCAGAACAGCCAGAAAAAAGGCTCAAGCCGAGCTTAACTACTTCTATGAACGTGAGAAAGGCACTCTCTATGTCCTGGGATCGCCGATTAATTATAAGTTTACACAAATTACGCTTTTTCTAAACTTAAAACTTTAAACGCGTTTTTCTTGAAACCATGTTTTTGAAATTGGCGTACATGATAACTTTATCAACTTTTGTTCAAATCACTTCAATTTCTGTCTTCTCAACAGCTAATAAAATTTTGTTGTAAATGAACCTATGAAATCAGAAAAAAATTAATAATAAATAATTATTACGGGCCTAAGAAATCCGAAAAAATAGTCAAATTTTGAACTTTTTTTTCGGCAAGTTGCAAAAATCATATATTTGGGTTTTTTGTACTTTCTGAGGTTCATTTAGGATAAAATACATCTAAGATGTGCAAGAAAAACTTAAAAAAATATTTTTTCAGGCCTCCAGAGTGTACGCCAATTTAGTCGGTATTTCCAACATGGCGGCACAATCGGTTGAATAGAGGGCTAACCAATCAGCAGAAAGACTTCAAATTTTCTAAAATTACAGCCTACTATATGCCCAATAAAGTGCAGAAACCCTGAGTTTGTATCTCTTTTAGTTTGTCAAAAAAATCGCAAAAAAGGCTATTTTTATGGCCGATTACATGTATTTCCCCCCTTAAAATAGCGTTGATGTCAAATAAGTTTTGGTTAATTTCAATTTCGAAGAGGAGCGCTTACTACTAGCTATGGAAACAGGTAGTAAGTGTAAGTAAAGTTTTTATAGCAATGGTCAAATTTGGAAAAGCAGAATTTAAATTATTATCAAATATAAATTGAAGAATATTTTAAGAATCTTCTTCTCGGCAAATATGTAAATTTGTGTCCCTAAAAATCTTAATTTCGTTAAACAATTCTACTTCAGAAATATGAATTTCTTCTTCGTCGGTTAAGGAAATTTGCAAATCATTGAAATACTTTAAAAAAAATAAACAGTTCAAAGGAATCAGCACCGAAGGAACCGAAGCATTAGAACTGCGACTACAAAATCGTTAAAATTGCCGCATATATCGCTGCTATTACATTCAACGAAGGATACAAAGGTTTCTGCAAAATTATGGAAGGGATGGAATGTATCATTGGCCAAAATACTAGGATTTTCGTTGACAACTACGACGACGCCCGATAAATCAGTTAGGAGCGGCGATCGCTAAATAGGAGCAAGGAAGCCAGAACAGCCAGAAAAAAGGCTCACGCCGAGCTTAACTACTTCTATGAACGTGTGGAAGGCACTCTCAATGTCCTGGGATCGCCGATTCATTATAAGTTTACACAAATTACGCTTTTTGTAAACTTAAAACTTTAAACGCGTTTTTCTCGAAACCATGTTTTTAAAATTGGCGTACATGATAACTTTGTCAACTTTTTTCAAATCACTTTAATTTCTGTCTGCTCAACAGCTAATAAAATTTTGTTGTAAATGAACCTATGAAATCAGAAAAAAATTAATAATAAATAATTATTACAGGCCTAAGAAATCCGAAAAAAGAGTCAAATTTTGAACTTTTTTTTCGGCAAGTTGCAAAAATCATACATTTGGGTTTTTTCTACTTTCTGAGCTTCATTTAGGATAAAATACATCTAAGAAAAGGGTTGTGCAAGAAAAACTTTAAACAATTTAGTCGGTATTTACAACATGGCGGCACATTCGGTTGAATAGAGGGCTAACCAATCAGCGGAAAGACTTCAAATTTACTAAAATTACAGCCTACTATATGCCTAATAAAGTGCAGAAACCCTGAGGTTGTATTTCTTTTAGTTTATCAAAAAAAAATCCCAAAAAAGTCTATTTTTATGACCGATTGCATGTATTTCCCCCCTTAAAATAGCGTTGATCTCAAATAAGTTTTGGTTAATTTCAATTAACAAATTCAAAATCTTTAATTTTGAAAGCTAATGATTGGGCTTCGCATTTGATGTTATTATCAAAATTATTACTCCCAAGTATGTCAATAAATGCATCCGAAATCTTTTCGATACTAAACCGTAAGGGTGGTTTCAGTGCTTCAATTTTAGACTACCATCTAGTATCAGATAAATTTTTAAGTGTTATATTGGTACGTTTAACTGATGAGCTTTACCGATATGGCGTCGAGTAAAGAAGTGATTAAAGACTTTCCAGTTAAAAATTTGTGTTGCTGTAAAACTACAGCTCGATCGGGCCCTAGGTGTACAGTGTGTGATACTGTGTATCATCCATCGTGTATCGAGAGAAGAAAGGGCATTGTGTGGATCGACAAAGAGACAATTACTTGTTGTAAACCAGAAGATACCACTCCTAACCTCACTCCGTTGGCTATGGATGAACATGTGAGTACATCTAACGCTCTAATGGTAAAAGATATTGAATTATCATATCTCAAAGAGGCTCTTAAAAATAAAGATATTCTAATTGAAGAATTACGGGATAAAATTAGAATAATGAACAAAACCATTACATTATTTGAAGAAAAAAATGTAAACATCAAATTAATTGAAAAGTATAGTAAACATACGATCAACGACATCAAATTCAAAGTCAAACGAAGCATCAACTAACGAAGTATTAAATAGTGCTACAAAAAAAAACCAAACCGTAAAAATCGCGAATTAAGAGTGGAGTTGCCACAAAAAGATAGTATTAAAATTGTCGCCGGGTCTAGTAAACATCCAACGTTTTCTGTGGAATCCCCGGATAAAAAGAACACATCGGAATGGACTACTGTCGTTAGAAAAAATAAGCCGAAGAAATTCAATGCCATCTGCGGTACTGCAAAGGACAACACCATCAAAGGGGCTATACGTTACAGTTATTTGCATGTGTTTCGCCTGGACCCTCAACTAACACCGGACCAATTAACGAATTACCTTAAATCTAAAAACTTTATGAATATTAAATGTGAACAATTACAATCGAAGAATAATATTCGAACTGAATATTCATCATTTAAAATTACAGTACCTTCTTCTCAGTTTGATGAATTAAAAAAACCGGAAGTTTGGCCAGAAAATGTTTGTGTAATTTTTTTCAATTGCCCAAAAAGAAGTTAATACTAACTTAAATATATTATTTCTTAACTCGCAATCTATAAGAAATAAAATAAATGAGCTCGAATGCGCAATACAGGCAAATAACATTTATTTTAATATTACTTCACTTACGGAACATTGGTTGTCAGACACCGAATGTCAACTATCACGAATAGGCGCGTTATTTTGATGAGAGACATATAAACATTAGTCCTTTCAATGCCAATATTTCTGACCATATTGGCATATCTATTTCTGTTAATTGGCCTCAAATTTCATCGGTGAATACTCCTATTAACAAGTATCAACCAATTACAAAGATACGTAAAATAAAATTCTTTAATATGCTAGATAATGGTAATGCATAGTTAAACACAACTAAGGATACCAACATCAATAGTAATTTTCTTCATTATTTTCTAATACAGTGTGTCTCCGCAGCATTTCCACAAATTAATAGTAAACCAAATAAACAACATACTGGTAAATGGTTTAATAAACATGTATCAGATTTACGTGAACATATGTGTTTATTGAACGATTTATTCAAAAAATTCCCTTGCTCTGCAACTAAGCAGCAACGTAATCAGTTTAGGGTGTATTATAGAGAACAAATTAAGCGCACAAAAATTGAGTACAACGACAACTATATAAACGCGTCTTCTAATTATCAAAAAAGAATATGGAATTTAATTAACTCGGAAAGAAATGTAAATTCCAATAATGTAAAATGCAAAATTCCTTGTGATACTCTTAACAAACATTTTGTGACTGTTGCAGATACTTTATTACTTTCATTACCGAATACTAACAGAAATCCGTTAAATTTTAATATTTCCTTTACTCGTCCGTTTATATTTCAAAATGTGTCTATCGTACAAGTAAGAGATGACATAAATAAAATCAAAAACAGCAAATGCCGTGATGTGTACGGCTTAACTAGTGAATTAATCAAATACGCAATAAATATTCTCATTCTACCAATAACTAAATTAATAAATATTGTTTTTGATACAGGTATCTTTCCAGATAATTTAAAGGTTGCTAAGGTAATCCCTATATACAAGAAAGGTGACCCAAATTCTGAAGACAATTATCGTCCTATATCCATTTTGCCAATCATTGCAAAAATTATAGAAAGCGTAATGAAGGATCAAATTACTGCCTTCTTTCATGAAAATGATCTCCTTTCTCATTGTCAATTTGGATGAAGGAAGAATTTGTCAACGATTGATGCTATTCAAAATGTTGTTTTATTCACAATTGATTGCTTTGAAAAAGGTCAATTTACAAACTTTTTAGATTTAAGCAAGGCCTTCGACTGCGTGTCGCATTCGATATTACTCGATAAATTACACATATATAATTTTATTCAACTAAGTATTAATTTAATCAGGTTCTACCTAAAAAATAGAATACAACTAGTCTGCATTGGCGGTAATCATTCAACATTTATACCAATAAATCACGGGGTTCCGCAGGGATCTATTTTAGGACCAATATTATTTTTAATATACATTAATGATTTCTCATTAGATGTAAAATGTAAAAGCATACAATTTGCAGATGACACTACACTTTGCAATGAATCTGATAACTTGGAAGACGTGTTAATACTTCATAATGAATCGAAATCAGTCTCATCAGACTGGTTTGCGAGTAATAAATTGTTTCTTAATACCTCTAAATCGGTAGAAATATTATTCACCCTTAAAGATCACAATGCCTGATATGATAATAATACAAAATTTCTAGGAGTTTTTTAGATTCAACTTTAAAATGGGACATTCATGGCGAAGAAGTTGCCAAAAAAATGTCAAAAGGAATATACTGCCTTCTTAACATTGCAAGATCTGTATCCACTAATGTTTTAATTAGCGCTTACTATGGACTTTGCCATTGTCATCTATCGTACGGCATTATGGTTTGGGGTCATTCAGCATCACAACACAGGCTGTTTCTTTACAAAGGAAGGCAGTCAGAATTATAGATAATCTAGATTTTCGCGATGACTGTAAACAATCCTACTCCAAGCATGGATTATTAACTTTTCCCGCATTGTATATTTTTAAGTGTCTGTGTCATGTTAAATCCAATATTAATGCATACAAAACACGTAACAATTCTGATTATTTATTGCGTAATAACGAGGAACTAAATATTCCTCAATTGCGACTAACGAAATCACGTGTAGGTGAAAATTATTATGGGCCAAAATTTTATAACAAATTAAGCTCATCTGTAAGAAAATTGCCATTTGGTAAATTTAAAACTACAATGAAGGATTTACTAATAAAAATTGCGCCATATAACTACAATGAATTTTTACTTTCCCTATATGAAATATAGGAGAAGTATTGTGATCGTGATTTTTTTTTGAAATTTTTTTTTTGCGGAAATATTCGTTTTGAGGTCCCCTGAGTCCATTGCACTAATTTCTGGAAAAAAAAATTGTGTCTGTGTGTGTGTGTCTGTCTGTCTGTCTGTTGGTGGGATTCATAATTTTTTTAAATTTCATTATCTAAGATTGTTTGATTTTTCAATTCTTTGTTTAATTGGAAATATTTCATAAAACATTCTAAATGTAGTGAACTTTTTTCAAATTTATCGAAATTATCAAATTTATCAAAAAATTTTAAAAGTTACAAAAACTGTCAGTGATTAATTGAAGATTTTTGGTTTTTGAAAATAGGTTGCAACATATGCAAAACACAATTAGTAGATTCTGAATAGGCAAGCTATATCCTTGGAAAAGTGTCATTATAATTATAGTTCGGTTATAATAAGAATTGTTGAAACGACCGGATTCATCGCCCGGAATATTATTATTTTTTATTTGAACGATATTGGCTTCAAAAATTAATTTTCGAATTGTATCGTTAATAATTACAGGCCAACTTGCAGGATCGTTTACTTTAAAACTTACTTGGTGCTCAGATGACGGTGATTCCCATTCCATCGTTGATGTAGGTGTAGTTGACGAATGTGCTTCTAAATATTACATTATCGTTGTCGAATTCGGATTATGATCAATCTCTCTTATTGAAGCTGAAGTTGAAGGCTGCGGTTTAGAAGAGGGCACTGCATCTGTATTATCTTTATTTCGTGGCTTATTTGTTATTGTTTCTATAAATACTAAAGTTAAAGGCTGTGATTTTGAAGAGTGCACTGTATTTTCTTTATTTGTTATTATAAGAAAATTATCTAAACCGCCGTTCAGTGCTTCTCTTTTAGCTTCTTTTTGAAGCCATCGTTTTTTATTTTCATTTCCAGATTTATTTTTTTGGGAAACATGATAAACTATTAAAAAATTATACATATTATATTGCTTAATTGAAAAATTAAAAAGTACTTATCGAAAGTTTAAGAAAATTAAGGAAGCACACACTCGACTATTTGATTGATACAAATGTATAACTGATTATCATAGAAATTGACGTTAGTGATTATTAAATTTTTATAGTATAAATGCAATTAATAACTTTAGCCATGGAAAGAGCTGCATTGAATGTAATATTTTTGGGGTTTACTAAACTTACAAGCTTAAATGGTTATAAAATTTACTCCGTGAAAGAATAATAACAATTGCATGGGCAGCTGCCGACAAAAGTAGAATCGTCATATCGAACTATCTTACTATATTGTAATTTACAAAAGGTCGACTAAAAGTCTACAATTATTTTCATTATTGTTTAAATATAGTGTAAATATGCGACGCATCTTTTGCTTAAAAGTAGAACCGGCCCTGACTACTTTGCAATCCATAATCACGTAAGACTATAAATTTGTATAACTGTCTTTACACGTTATGTAATATTTCTACTATCACACCATTGCTTGCGATTAAAATATGGTGAGATTTTTAATTTAGTGTTAAAGCCCCTTTTTTATATACTCTTTGAAACTAATATTAAAGGATGCTTTCCTATTTCTTAATTAGAACTTGGGTTATTTTTTTTCCATTTGTAAATCTAAAACTGATACCCATACTTGGTATAGACTGGAACACAAAAACCCTTAATTCAACAATCTTAAAAGACATGTGGATAAAATTTGAGAATTCATGTAAATGAGGGTTTGGAATCTGTAAGTGTAATAAACTAGCAAAAGCCAATAATAATGATCTAGCTGTTGGTGAATCATTAGGATTTGAAAATAAGAAATTTAATATATTGTGTCTCATTAAAAAATATAGTTGTGAACAAAACTTGACAAACTATACATCTTGGTTCATCTGCAATAAAATATTACGTAAATTTACGATGGGCTGTATTGCTCAAACGCCAGTACATCCTGTAAATACCATTTACTACTCCTAAAACGTAACATTGTTTTGAAACATCAACGTAACTATAGTCTGAAAGTTGGATCTTTGAGTTGACGTTGTGACCTATCGCTTTGATAAATGACAAAAGCATTCAATTTAATAAAATAAACCAAATACGTTACAAGAACATAGAACATAGAACATATGTCTTTTAAGAATAGACATACAAATTAATTTGACAAAGCAAAAGTGTTATATTCTAACAAAGATGAAGCGTTAAGATGGTTGTCAGTCTTCCATTCAGGCAGAAATGCTAATTTGAATCATGCTGTCGATAAGTCGGCGCTGTTTGCCTTCCCTTAAATTTTATAACTTACAAATTTTATCATATCCCCTCGATTATTCTTGTGCAGTGAAGTTAATAAAATTCTTATAATAGTTTAAGTTAATTCATGTGAAATAAACTTTTATTGAAGTATACCAGGGAAACGATTAAATTCGCAAACTTAAAAAATAGTGATTAACTTGTTCAATTATATTGAAACTTAACAAGCTAATTTTGTTTAAATTAAATTACACTTGGTTTGTTTCACAAATTTTCTATATTTACTCGACTAGTTTCGCCTTTTAAGTCATTATAACTCTTGATAATAGTTCAAAATGTATCACCAAGTGATAAATGAGAAAGTCATTCAAGCTAATTGTGTATTACCTATTATAGTAACGAGAGGTGAATTTCTTAATTAAATATTATTTAGATTATGAATTATCTAACTAATTTTAGATTTCCAGAGAATACCCAATGCATTGAAAATTTGTATCAAAATGCGCAGAAGCAAATTTTCAACAAAATCAAAACTGCTCTATTATCATGGAGAAATGATAAGAAAGTGAAAAAACAATTCGTTAATTTGTAACCATTTTTAATTATAATGACCAATGCACCATATCACAGCAATCAATTGGATAAATCACCAACAACAATATGTAAAAAAGTGGGCATTTTTAATTGGTTAACAAAGAAGAATATCAATTTTGATGGTGTTGAAGAAAGTGTTATTATACTTAGTATGAAGCTTTACGTTATTGATGAGTTGGTTCATCAAAATGGGATGAACTTTTAAGATTATCATTTTGAATATAATGTCATAGAACGTGTGTGGGTAAGAACAAAGCTTATTTCAATAAACACCCTGGCGGGGATAGGTTTAATAACGATAAAGATGTAATCATGTAGTAAGAAGAATTAGTCCAACGTCACTCTTAATTTTAGGAACATTGTATTCAACACAAAGATAATGTCTTGTAAGAGAAAATATGGTATTACTTGAAGTTCAACCACTAATACATATTATAAATTGAATTAAAATATACATTTTAGTAGAATCAGAAGCACTCAAAGGAGTGTCAGAACCTTTCGTCCCTAGAGCCCATATAGCAGATATATAAAATCCTATGTTCGTAATTTCGCTAAAGACTCCACAGTGATGAAATCACTTAAATCGAAAATATCCTCTAATTCTTTAGTCCTGACTAAAGCAGACAAATCTTATTCAATAGTGATTCTCGAAAGAGATCAGTATATTAATAAAATGAACGCTTTTATTGCAACTGAAATCTTAACGCCCTTAAAAAAAGATCCCACCTTAAAATTCAAAAACCCAAATCCGAAAACTTTTAATAAATATTACAGTGCTATACTCAGATTTTGAAATTAAAAATCGTTCATCAAAATCCCTTACCTCCTAGACCCTATGATCTTATTAAAACTCATAAACCTGATTCTCCTATACGACCCGTAGCTTCATATAATAACAGTGTAACAAGGAATTTAGCAATTAGACTCAATGAACTTTTCAAGAAATATACCAAATTTTCTCCAAAACATTCAGTCGCTTTATCCGAACAGCACAAATCCACAACAACCCCCAAAAATTCAAAACATGTATCATTTGGCATTAGTAGCATGTTCTCCAATATACCTATAAAAGAATATCTAGAAATTATTCAAAATTTACTCGATAAATCACATTGCAATCACGTGATTAGATCAGAACTCTATCAATATTTAGAAACCTGTGTAAATCAAAATTATTTCGAATTCAACAATAAATTCTACCAACAAACCACAGGTCTTCCAATGGGATCTCCATTAAGTCCTCTCTTAGCTGAAATATTCATGTCCAATATTGAAGAAAAGATTTTCTCACTTGATTTTGCAAAATGCAATTTGATCAGTTTCTCATCCTAATTAACAGTATTCACCCTAAAATTAAATTTACTCTCGAAATAGAAAATGACAACAAAATTAACTTTTTGGATTTGACGTTAATTCACCAAAACAATAAAATTGAATTTGATGTATACAGGAAGCCTACTAACGTCAAAAATTCGATTTGTCTCAAATCACCCGTTGTCTCACAAACTAGCTGCAATGATACATAGAGCTTTCTTCATTCCCTTAACTACTAGCAGAAGAGCCACTGAATTAAATAAAATAATTTCAATTGCCATTGACAAAGGTTTCCCCACTAACTTTATTCAAAACCTAATAAACAAAAAACGTCATCAAACCACAAGGGTTTTAATATATCCGAAAATACCTAATTTAAATACATCATTAATTCCACTCACATACTTTGGAAAAACTAACGAACAGATTGCTAATATTTTTCGAATAGAGAATTATCGTAGCGTTTAAACCTTCTGGAAAATTATATTCAATGCAAAAGATAAAGTCGATCCTCTTAAAAAAAATCTGGTGTGTATGAGATCCGTTGTTCAGAATGCCACTTTTTAATCTGGTAATGTCCTCCCAAAATAATCCGCAAACAACTAGCGGCAGGTATATTCCCTCACACCAAAATAGTTAGTATAAAATTAAAATTTCATCAATTTATAATTCACTTGATAATGACGATAAAACGTCGAAATTTGAGTCGTGCTGTGTTGTTTAGATTTATAAAATTGTGCCTACACGTTGTATAATATTTTTACAATAAATATTTGTGGTTAAAACATGAATTTTTCAATTCAGAGTAAGTATGGATTACCACGTAGTAACGGTTGCAACCATTATCGTTAATAAATTTTTCTTTTTATTTAATCTCCCGCAAGTTGTTATTAAATTTTGTAGCTGTACTCTGGGCTCAATATATTTATGCAAAAAATTGTATATCATACAAAAATTTACTGTTAGGCAATATTTTACAGAAAATAGAAATCTGATTTTTTTAGATTTAGCCCATATTTAAATGCTGTTATATACTGAGTAATAGATCATTGAGTGCATTTCATGGATAGAGAAACCAATTTCTGACAATATTTTCACTTAAATTAGATGTAATAATGGGCATATGCACAGAGGTTGTATTTCTAGAGAAGGTATATTTCGATTGTTTTGAAGCCATTACAAATAGTAAATTGGAGATATCAGCTGATTCAATTCATGTGAATAAAAGTAATGTCATCAGGCCAAAGATCTAACGGTCATAGTATAGCTTTTATGTGAGTTGCTCCGGTTTTAACTTTATTGCTAGACTAAATATTGGTCTCAGCATAAACAAAGCAGTTATTTATAAAAATCCGGAAATATCCTTAGAATAAATTTAAAAAACTTCTAGGTTGATAATGACAAGTTAAAATTGTCGAATCTATAGTCACTAAATAAAGTCAGTGTTATGCAAACAAAGTTAAAAAGTTTTTTATTTGTGAAGAATAATGTAGAACGAAGTAGAAGCCTCCACCATTTTTTAATTGAATTAAATTAAAATTTGACATAAAGCTTGGATCAAATAGGTTTTACAGAAAAAAAATCAACAATTTATAAAATTATTAAAATGTAATTTGGGTATTTAGTACCAATCCATAAAAATATTGTTAAACTCCTTGGTTGTCACTCACCATTAGATTTCAACAGAAAGTGTACAGAGATACTCTTAGGCTTGATTAGGAAAACTAAAGGTAATTATTGTTAAGCAATCTTAATATTGTGTGATAGGCCTTTCGTTCCGATTCTATGTTGTACATGCTCAAAGGTTATGATAAGAGAATGGAAAGTGTCTACTTATTTTGAATACTTTAGTTAATTTTCCTATTAAGAATATCTTGTTGGTGTCCACGGTTATTTAGTGGGGTTTCTCAATAAACGATTATTATTGATAATAATGGGTGATTTTTAGCAACATTCTTTTTGGCAACACTGTTTTTGGCAGCTCAGCTGTTTTCCTGTAACATGTTAACTGCCAAACATGTTCACTTTGGTCTATAATTTAACCATGAATTGACTTACAAACGAACAACGTTTGCAGATTATTGAATTTTATTATCAAAATCCATGCTCCGTTAAGAAAGTGCGTCGTGCACTTATTCTACTTTATGGTCAGTTTGGGCAACCTTCTGAGGCGGCTATTCGGAATCTTGTGACTAAATTTACATTATTGGACATTAAACCACCAACACGCATACGTAGAGTGCGGATAGAGGAAATTATCGCAGCTGTATCCGCCAGCGTTGTTGCTGACCGTTAATTATCGATTCGGCACCGTTCGCAGCAATTGGGCCTCTGTTACTCCACTACGTGGAAAATGTTGCAGAAGAATTTGGGTGTAAAACCTTCTAAAATACAGATGGTGCAAGAATTGAAGCCACGCGACCTACCACAACGGGTAACTTTTGGTGAATGGGCGCTGTCAAAGTTGGATAAAGATCCACTTTTTTATCGGAAAATTATGTTCAGCGACGAAGCTCATTTCTGGTTGACTGGTTATGTGAATAAGCAAAATTGCCGTATTTGGTGTGAAGAGCAGCCAGAAGCATTTCAAAAACTGCCAATGTATCCTGAAAAACGCACTATTGGGTGTGGATTATGAGCCGGCGGCATCATTGGACAGTACTTTTTCAAAGACCACGAAGGCAGGAACATTACTGTGAAGGGCGAGCGCTACCGTGCGATGATTACATTTTTTTGCCCAGAATGGAAGAGCTGGACTTGTCTGACATGTGGTTTCAACAAGACGGTGCCACATGCCACACAGTACGCAAAACAATGGCCTAATTGAGAGGCGAGTATAATGATTACTATATTAGTTTAACTTATCTTATAATATCTCAATTATAGTTTTAAAACGTTTTCTTTATTTAGAAGAAACAATGGGTACCGAAAGGGCGTCGAGATATTACACAATTTTAGTAATGTTACTATTTATTTTTTAAATTAATATAAGAACTGTATTTGGTTTCAACATAATCAACTTTATCATATAATAAAATCATAATATCAAAAGCATCCAAATGTTTCTATATTTCTCCAAATCATGTCATACTTCTAATAAATGTCATAATTAAAGTGGTTCATCACACTGTTCTATTAAATTTTATGTTCAAAAGTTGGCAAACATTTATTTATAAAAAATGGACAAATAAGTAATCTTGGGTGAACTACCACTTTTGGAAAATGGCATTTCATCAAAAACCTTAGAGTACTTCGAAAACTTAAGAAAAGTTTTAATTTTAAAATTTATTTGAATATTTCTTTTGCTAATAATTAGAAAAAAACACGAAAATATTTTCGTAAAATCTACAACAAATGAGTCTTACTAAGACTACAAGAACAAATCACTTTTGAAACAACTTCTTCTCTAGCTAATACTTCGACAGACATTGAATGATACAAAAGTAATTTGCGTGTTACAAAATGGCAAGGCTATCAAAGCAACACTAGTTTAAACGTATTTCTTTCTGTAAAATGAACTAAAAATTATTGAGTGTAGGTTAAATAATTTGTGAGTGACTATACTATGGTAATTTGGAACAAGAAATGAATTTAGGTTGATGTAATTAATGCCTTGCTATTTTGTAACTCGCAAATTACTTTTGTATCATTCAATGTCTGTCGAAGTATTATGCTCGGACTATATAATCTTTGAAAATAAAAAAATTAGTTTGAGTGGATCGACCAGTGTAAAACCCGTATTGATTTATATTAATAATATTTTTAAAAGTACTGAATAACGTGAGTATTCATTAATTTTTAAAAGATTTTGGGTATAACTGATAATATGGAGATGGATCTGTAATTTTTAACATTAGATTTAGTGCCTGATTTGTGAATTGGGGTTATAAAGGCAGATTTCCATTTATCAGGGAAGATTACAGAACTTGATGATAATGAAAATAAATGATGTAGAGGAATATATAATGAACTACTATAATTGCGAAGAAATATGGAAGGTGTACGTATTATCAGAACCTGAACCAGTAGTGATTATTAACCGAGTAAGTTCATGTAATACTTGATATAAATATGCTGTTAAGATTAATTGATGTATGAGTTGTAAAATTTCATGTTATTGTGGTTTTAGCCTTGTATACTGTAGAAAAATATGCTGCAAATAACTTCATAATTTCTTGACCAGTCGAAGCACTATCTTCGTTGTGAGACATAATTAGGGGTATCCCTGATGATTTATTCTTTTGATGAACGAAGGTCCGAAAAGCCTTTATGTTGTAAGGAATAGATTGTTCTATATTGTCCAAATACTGTCTGTAGTATAAACTAGTCTCAGCTTTACACAGTTTTCTTAAATTTGTGAATAAGTTGTAATCCAGAGTATTAGAAGAAAGTTAACACTTTTTGTGAGCTTCCTTTTCAAACTGTATCAGATTGATTTATTTTTTTAAGAACCAATTATGATAAAACATGTGGTTTGTACATAAAGACATAAAGACATAAAGATTAACTACAAAGTAAATTATGTCATAAAACATTTGTGTTGCCTTGTTAATATCTGTACAGTCATATAGATGGGACCAATCCACCCATGATAAAAAGTTATTGATATTATCAAAATTGGCTCTACTGAAATCGGGTTTAAACTTATAATTATCTTCAAGCATCGCACATTTATTTACAGGTACATCAACAATTAGTGACGGATGATGATGATCTGGTGAAATAATTGGTACACATTCATTAACTGTTAGATAATCATAATTCGAAAGACATAGGTCTAGTATAACATCATTGACATTTTTAATAGAATTGAATTGGTTCATACTTTTAACTATCGCAAAAGAGAACTTCGATGAAAGATTACACATTCGTTGGAGTTAAGCCGTAACTATCAGGTTCAATAATTCAAGTAATATTCGGCAAATTAAAGTCACAAATAGTTATTATTTTCCACAAATAAAAAACTTTTTAACTTTTGTTGTATAACACTGACTTTATTTAGTGACTATAGTACAGACAAAGTTAAAGTTAGTGACCATTATACAGAAAAAGTTAAAAGTTTTTTATTTGTGAAGAATAATGGATAACGAAGTACAAGCCTCCGTTAACAGTTATTATTTTATAGTAACGGTAATCTACAGTAATTTTTTCCAAGGTTTTATAAACATTTTTATAAATAGCAAGGGAGTCATTTGAAGGAAAATAAAAGCAACATATTATAGGTTTCACAGAGCGTATGCTGATTTTTATTGAGACCATTTACAGATTATTATCAGATTCTATTCTGATAGATTGAATATCTTTTTTGATAGCAAGAAGCACACCACCTCCTCTGGCTTTATTACTTCTTAACACTGAACGATCAGTTCGATATACCACATAACAACAATAATTTCATTGTCTAGGATGGAATCATGTAGCCAAGTTTCCGTTAGGGCAAGTATACTGTAATCTTCAGATAGGGAAGAGTTCAAAGAATCAACTAATTTTGTACGAAGGCCTCTTACATTTTGGTAATACAGCAACAGGCTTTGCGCAGATTTATTTACAATTGTGGATTTGTTGGATTTGTTTTCTGAAAATTTCCAGTTATATCTGCTTTATTACGACGACAAAGAAAAAAAATCCTTCACCGATAGCCCAGCTGACCATAAACTTGTTTCTAAGAGTTTTTTAACAAGTGACTCTTTCACTCCAAATTTGTATGAGCACACTTCGTCAATTCTCGCAAGTTTGAAACACTTGGCATCATTAATATTCAAAACCTTCTGAACATGATCCATAGCGGAATCCACTTTCGAAAACGGGCTGCACCTACCAATGTAAATCCACGGACGTCTTTTGGCAGATATTAGTTGACTTGTAGTGGTTGCGCAAATTTTGTCAGCAGAATTATTAACAGACATGATCCTGTTGCCGATGATTAGTTGTTTATGAGGTTATATACGCGATTGCCAAACACTGTTACCAACTACAGTATTATCTGAAGAAGATTTAGATGTGGATCTAGTAACCTCGGTGGACCTTTTCGATTTACTTATTATTGGTAGCACTGCTATGAGTTGACATTGATTTCTTTATTCTCATATCTATCTATGGTTACTGAAGTTGGATGTGGAGTTATTGGTTGTATTGTTATATATCGCGAATAAATACCAGGAGTCAATGAAATGTTGCTACATGTGTTGAGTATATTGAGAATGGAGTTGAGTAATGCGGAATGGTTCTTTATTGAGAACTGTTTGTAATTTAAAAGCGCTGAAATCAACCTTTTACATTTCAGTACAATTTTTGCATGTTCACCATAAGCTCTTATTTGCAATTAAAGCTTTAGACACTGTTTTATTTAAAGTCGCCCCCTGACATAAATAATTGCACATGCAACATGAAAGTAAGTCAATAGTTAAAACAACTAGATAACACACCAAACATTTAGACATGTTGATTGTAATAAACAGCTATTGGTATTAAAAATAAATAATATTTAAAATTTAAAATTATATATCGTCAGAAATAGCATACATAAGACACTTTTCACAACAGGAGGTCGATCATGTGGACTTATGCTTGATAAACACAGGTAGGCCTCGGTTGGGAAGTATACAGTGATTTGCAAAGGATAGTAGAATAACACACAACGATATTTATAAGTAATTACATTAGTTATATAAAGAAGATTAAAAAATGATATTTAAAAATGTGAGGATTTGAACCCGGGTTGTTTCTAAGACGATATATTTGTGATTGTCGATTAAACGCCTATTCGAAGAACAGCTCGACTGTGCAATGCACAACAATTTGCAATGCTTGCACAATCGATTGTTTTTCACAGTGATAAATAGGTTAATAATAATACATTATAAATACTTACAGGAGTAAACAGACTACTGAAGTATTACACCAGCCTGTAAGGTAACTATTTATTTAACCATTATTACAAGAAAATTTATGAGACCGCACTCTGACGTCAATTTATGGGTAAATATAATTTTGAAATACATTTACCTAAACGAACACGCTGTATTCGGTTACTTAAAAAAACTATTAAACCAATTAACCACGTTATCACCAAAACCTATCAACTTCAATTTATCCAACAATACACTCTGCTGTACTTTGTTGAATACTTTAGAGAAGTAATTCTATATCGCGTCAACCTGCAAGCCATTTTCTAATCCGTCCTACAAAAACGTTTGATACAGCATTAAGTTGGTCACAGTCGATTTTCCTTTAAAGAAACCATGTTGCCGATTTTCAATTGTTAGCACACAAGACTTCATAAGCTGCTCAGAAATTAACAAAAAATGTAACTGTTTTGGCATAACTGATTGTATAGATATAGCTCTGTAGTTCTCTATATTACTTATAAATCCAATTTTGTGAATGGGTACAGTAAAGGTGTCTTTTCAGCAGTGAGGAAAAACACCAGAAGATAATGAATAAGAGAACATAGTATGTACTGGCTTGCTTAATATATGTACGCACCTCTTTAAAAAATAAGCAGGAATACCATTTGGGCAAGTTTTACAAGAGTCCGAGAGAGACGATAAACTATTAAATACTTCTTTAAGAGTAACATTGAGATTTGTCAGATCAATAGTTTTATTTCCTTCAAAATTAGAAACACCCTGATAAGGATCCTTGTATGCAGCAGCAAAGTGGGATGCAAACAAATTAACGTTTACGTTAGTTGTATAACCTATATCATTCCTCAGGTACATTTGTTTTGGAAATCTATTTGTTTTGCGACGTACATTTACGTGATTCCAAAAATATGTTTGGTCATTTCTTTACGAAATAACCCAACTTTCAATACGAGAGATATATTTATTATAAAGTATGTTATTCATATCAGATCATTGTTGTTTTAATTAGAATCAAATTTCAAAATTTATTTGCAAACAATAAGTAAGAATAGTTTCTTGCTTAACTATTTTAATGTCACGTACATTATTCTGCCTAGTTGTTTCTAAAATAATGGTAATAATAATGGCGGAACAAATGGTTAATTCTTTAGAACCATTATATTTTCTTGAATCTTCTCGGCGTTAACTTCGTGGTACATTTTCAATTTTTAAAAAATAAAGAAAACATAACTTTTTTATAAGACTTTTCATTACACTTTTCGTTGCTACTTTCGATTGCACGGTAATCATTATCAAGCAAGTACTGATAATCTAAATTACAACCGTTTATATCCTACAAACTAAAACGCTTCACCTGGTCGTTTAAGATGGAAATTCCCGGATTAATTTTTGCTTTATGGATTTCAAGGGCTTCCGATAAATCCATTTTCCACCTTTCTCGGCAAAATGGATTACCGAAAGTACATCCTTGTCAAAACTATGGTTTGAGTTTAAAAGGTGATTCAACCTTTGCAAATCCTGTTGAAGCCTCCATTTCCATTAATTTGGTTTATTTTTCCAAAAGTAGAATGGAATAATCACATGCCATTATTTATTTAATAAAGTAGCTAGTAAGTTAAATATATGCTTTATATATCATGTTAAATAAATAGGACAGCCATAGTATAAATAACAGCAGTATAAATAAGTAACAAATGCCTATGGTGAGCTTCAACAACAGATCCTTTGGCTTGATCAGTACACATGTATTTACATATGAAATATTTAATTATACAGGGTCCTGCAACAGTGCGTCAGGCTTTCCTAGCCCCTTTCTCGTAAGAGATAGAAAAAAATGTTTCGTATACAAATTTATTGATTTAAAAATCTCTATGCCGAAAAATTATTTTCAAATATACAGGGTGTCCCAATTTTGGGGCATAACAAAAGCAAACATTTTTTTTAAATGGAAAACCCTGTATATTCTTTCAAATTCTAATTTGGATAATATTTTATAACTTGAACCTTTTTTTGGTTTTTAATTTCGATATGGCATTTCCGAGTTATTGACGTTTTTCTGAAAAAAATGTAAAAAGCGAAGGTTCACAAAAAAATTATTCTGATGTTATATTTAAAATTTAAGAAATTTTCTTTTTCCTATGGTTGGTCATAAGTACTGTTTAGGTACCAGTGTTAAAAATTTTCACTTTTGAGGAACCCTGCCTTTGTCTCAGACACGCCATTTTCTAAAATTTCAAATTGTCATAACTCTTGTTTTTTAAATGGAATCATATTTTTTTAAATTTTATATTATACTGCATCTAATACCTAAAATTGATATTTTTCAAGACATAAAAGGATTTTTATTTCAAACGGTTCTTGATTACGAATTTGTTTTTGAATAGATAGCTATGACTGAAAAAAAATAATCTGTCAATTAAACAATAAGTTTGGTATGTATGGTTGCATTGTACGTTACGATTATAACAATGCAATTTTTTAGAAGAATTAATTGATGTGATATATGCTACTGGAGAAGGTGGAATTAATTGTTTGCAAGCCTAAAGAATTTATGCTCAGCGCTACCCAGATAGGCGAAAACAATTATTTTTCTTATTGTTCGATTAGATTAGAAAGAAATGCCAAACTTTGCAAATGATAATATGTCTAAACCCCATAGTTATTGAGATATTTAATAGTTTTCATAAAAATAACCATTTAAATATACATACTTCTATGTACGGAGTTGATCATGCTGAGGCAAAATAACTAACAAAATGCAAGTAAGTGTCAATGTGAGATAAACAGAAACATATAATACGATTCATTATTTTATTCCAAAGCCGGGAAAGATAACAAAATTATTTACTACAGTAAATGTTCAAAATGTCTTCAATTTTCATTTAGGCACAAGTTAATTCGCCGCTGAAAACACCTTTCCACAATTCGTTGATGCATATTCATTGGTGCTGTTGGTGGTTCCTTAAAAAACAATCTCTTTTAAGTATCCCCACAAGAAAACGTTAGGTTTTGTTAGATCCGGAGATCTAGCAGGCCATTTGGTGGGCCCATTCCTACCAATCCACTGGTTGGGAAAAATTAAATGCCCTCACGCCTTGCGAAAATTGGACAGGTGCTTCGTCTTGTTAAAACCATACCCTGTTTCTTGTTAGTTAGGGTAAATTAGCTAACGTTCCGGGTAATTCAATTCTGGAAGTGCAAATACATAGGCCTATTGAGATGGCCCTCGAAGAAATGTGGACCTACTACATGGTTTCCAAAAATTCCGCCCCAGAGATTCAAAGACCGTTGTTGCTGATGATCAACTTGTCTCATAACATGCTGATTATCAGTTGAATAATAGTGAAAATTGCCTGTTGACAGATGCGTTGTTATGGGATGTCCTGAATTTCCTGTCTTTCCCAGATACAAAATTCGGAACGAAATTGAAAATCAGTATTACTCAGTTCTTGATGTAGCTGAATATGGTATGCATGATATCGATTTTTCTTCAGAATGCTTTGTACTGACTTCTCGCTTATGCCAGTTCCTTCACCAATGTCTTTTTGGTTTACGTTGGGATGCTCAGTTTCTGTTAATAGCACTGAAAGTTGATTTTCCTCGTTGATGGTAGGCTTTCTTCTTTCTTGTTTTTTGTAATTCATACTTCTCATTTCAATAAATCTATTGAGTAAGTTCCCAAAACATTTCTCCTCCGTTCGCCCTTTTCGAAATACATGATGATAATTTGCTGTCTACTTATACCGTGTAACGGAGATAATCACTTTGCAGCAAATATCATAGAGATTTACATGTCAAACTAATTGTTTAATTGACAGATGCATATTTTCAGTCATGGCTATCTATTCCAAAACAAATTCGTATTCAAGGACCGTTTGAAATATACATTCTTTTATATCTTGAAAAATATCACTTTTAGGTATAGGGTATGCTTAATATTTTTTTGTAGGAAATTAGATGCAGAATAATATAAAATTTAAAAAAAATATAATTCCATTAAAAAAAAAGAGTTACGACATGTTGAAATTTTAGATTCGGATTCAAAGGCAGGGTTCCTCCAAAGTGAAAATTTTTAACACTGGTACATAAACAGTACGTATGACCAACCATAGGATAAAGAAAATTTCTTAAATTTTAAATAGAAAATTAGAATATTTTTTTTGTGAACCTCCACTTTTTACATTTTTTCAGAAAAACGTCAATAACTCGGAAATGCCATATCGAAATCAAAAACCAGAAAAAGGTTCAAGTTATAAAATATTATCCAAATTAGAAAATGAAAAAATATACAGGGTGTTCCATTTAAAAAAAATTGCTTTTGTTATACCGAAAAATTGAGACACCCTGTATATTTGAAAATAATTTTACGGTATAGAGATTTTTAAATCAATAAATTTTTATACGACACATTTTTTCTATCTCTTACGAGAAAGGAGCTAGGAAAGCCTGACGCACTGTTGCAGGACCCTGTATAGTTTTTTCATAAATCATTTTACTGAAAAATCTATTTAAGTAATAAATATAAATTAAAGAAGTATTTGTGATAGGTCAAGATTACGATATTTATAATAAAATTATATTAGCAAAGTAAATGAACTTCACCTTCCCATATTCCCAAATCATTACTACTTTTAAAATTCAAATTCAATAATCTAGGAAGTTATATATATGCAATTGCTCTTTCAAGATAAAAAAACATGCTATTTTCTCAGTGTATATTCGATATCTGCTCTATTAATATTACTGTAATTTATGAATCCCTAATTAACCTATACTGTCAAATAAAAGTCCGATCATAATTTTCAATAGAGAACATAAATATCAATATTCTGAAAACCCTAACTTCCTATCCTTTCCTTAAAAATAATTTTATTTTATTATTTCTCCAAATTAAAAATAAAAATCTTGTAATTTTATTCTATTTTAAATTATCCTTTTATTATATTTAGTGTTTGTTGATAAACTTCCATCATATTATTGCGTTTTCTGTATTTACAATTTCATTACATGTAATTACATGTTCAGAATATGTTTCTTTTAATTTCACACATCGATCACTACTAATACCCAAGTGATTAATTTAAAATGGGCTAGGCCACCTCCATTCAGGAAATGTCACGCATCTTGCAGCATCTTATATAATAACAACTGCGGCTTTATTTTTCCCAGCACAAAAAATAAATGATTTGGCCATGTAGGTTACTGGACGTAACCGAGACTAATAGATTGAATGGATTCTTTAATGTGCGTGTGTGAGTTGTTTAAAAAAAAGCTAAGATGTGTACGTCGGTATGTATGTGTTTGTGTGCCTCTGGTGAAAGTGGGCATCTCCACATAGAGATTGAATAATGTGAATAATGGATGGTGGGTGGTACCTCTACAATCGTTTTTCATTTCACCACGAACGAACATTATAGGTTTGTGGGTTGTTGTGTAACAAGTTAGATGGATGCACGTTCCATATAATGACGATATTAAGTAATTCTATTACTTATATTGTTCAAAATCTTTTTCAATTTAATTAATAATATTGGGTATCATAAGAAAATAAAGCACTTTATTTTAATACGTTGTCACATTAGGAAAACATAAAATTAAAAGTTTCACAAAAAAGTATATTCTAATGTGAAATATCATACATTATATATAACCTATTCTATATCAACACAAAGAAGGAAATACAAATCCTTTAGAATTATTTTCGGGAATATGTAAAAAAATAATTTAGATTTTAAGAGTATTGTAGAAAACTCCCTATATAAACAGTAAAACAGTATTATTGTTATTTCTAGACATCGAAGGTAATAATTGTCTACGCAACATCCATCGGAAGAAAATTTTTTAACGAAGTATAATTTTTTTTTAATTGTAGATTTTTTTATATTCAAGAAATAAGGAATGGTATTGAATTTATTGAGACTAAATGTTTGTTAACCTTTAAAAAAATGAGACAGTTAATTATCAACATTCAGGTGTAATTAATTAACTCAACAGATCCTTTGATAAAATAATATCAGCAAATATGTATTAATATATAAAATCCTTAATGACATCGTTTTATTTTTAAAAATTTTGGTTGTAAATTGATATAAGTTTTGTTTCTTTATGTGAATTGTATATTTAAACTCATATAGAACGATACCTGTTTCAGTTTAAAATATAATTTCACATAACTAATTTATTCGACGCACGAGTAATAATTAATAAAGGAGAAACCGTATTGTGTCGACCAAAATATCATTCTACAATCTGTAAGTAATACATATCATTCAAATACAACTAAACAAAAAAATATGATTATCCTCAGATAATCGAAACTTTCACCCTCCACACGAAGATCTTGGATATTATGAGAGAAAGTGGAAAAAAATTATATAAACTCAGACTTGGATTTTATTAATTTATTACCAATTTCGGTGTATTATTTAAGCAAATGGGATAATACTGCACACGCGTACTTGTTAACACATTGCAATAATTTGACCATTTACAGAGAATACTAGTAGCTCGTCTCGCGTGTTACATAACTTGTAACAGTCCAAGATTTTGTAAGTCAAGGTTAAGAAAACCGGTTGAATAGCGTCTTTCTCGCGAGAGGAGCGTCAATCGATTTTTCGTCGAAAGTGAAATTTGTTAAATGACCTCATCGAAAGAATACTTAGTAAATACAATAGAACACATTTTCTGCAATATGTAGGAAATGTTTCATCATTTCTCCCGATAAATAAACATTGTAGGAGTATTTTTATAAATAATATTCCCAATTTGTATTAAGTTGAAATAAATAAGAGAGCGAAAATCTTGTAGATAGTATTACAATATATAATGATTATTATTATGTTTCTTAGACCTCTAATATTTATAATAATTTAAACCGTATCCTTAAAACTATGTTTGCTTTTTAAGATTTGTTTGGAAGTAGTAACGGATGTATCAAATATATTCAACATACGTGAATCAAAATGCATAGACTAAGACAGTGTTTAATAGCTTTGAGTTAAAAGTAGAATGATTTTCTATTCAATGGAAATTATTAGACGATATTTCAAAGTCTCACTGTTGCATTAATATATGGATTAAATTTATTATTATATTTACTATAATGTATAATAAGCAAATTGATCAATATAAACTATTTGGAAGTAGATGATATTGGGCAAAGTTCAACAAAATAAATGAAATAGTAAAGACTTGATATCACTTGATAATGACGATAAAACGTCGAAACTCGAGTCGTGCTGTGTTGTTTAGATTTATATAATTGTGCCTACAGGTTATATAATATTTTTACAATTATTATTTGTGGTTAAAACATAGTGAATTTTTCAATTCAGTGTAAGAATGGAATAGTGCTAAATATATACCCAGTTGCAAACGAAGCATATTGTATATTATTAATTTTAAACAAATTTAAAAAGTCAAAACAATTAGCTACCACTGATACTCTAATATCTGATGGAACAATATCACTAGAAACAATATTTCACGTAAAACTCGGAAAGAATTAAATTGTAACACTTATAAATTTCCACAATTACTTCTAAGTTATTGTAATATTGTTGATATTTTTCACCCAAATCTTTAAATGTATTTGAAGTCATTCTAACAACTATTTTTTCTGTTTGACCTATTCGGCGCATAGGCTTTGCTAACCTGAGATTTAAGAAGAGATAATATTATTTTAAATTTGAAGCAAATTAAAGAATAATTTAAAGATTATTACTTTCGATAGGAATTAAGTTTTAAATTATCTTAACAGAAAATTTCAAAATTTATTAACATCGATCTTTTAACTCACACACAACAAACGTTTCTAACAAATCTTTTGAGGTTTGTATGGCATGTAGTAAAGTATTTTAGCGAGGCATGTTTAAAAACATTGTTTTGTGCATTCGTTCGATGTTACCTACAGTATGCGTCTGTAATATGGTCTCCCTATACTCTATCCTACACCAAATCCTTGGAAATAAAAACAAAATAATTTTTGGGACCATAAATTAGGTATGATACATATTTCAAGTAATTTCCAACAAATTCAGAATGTATTACATATCCATTCTGTTAAAAACTATAAGATACTTTCTGCTTTATGTTTCCTAGTCATAACAACTCAATCCAACAAATTATGAGTTTACGAATACGTTTAATATGTAGTTTTAGCTATTTTATTTCTCTTTCAATAATTTTAAATCTAATATAAAACTTATTAAAATGTATTTATCTTTATTTGGCAGTAGTATTTTGTATTTTTTTGTGTGAAACGTGTATTTTTATATAAAGTTGTACGAAAGATATAACTACTCCGCGTCTACGTCGTCGTTTAGCTATAGACATCCTTACAGCACTACAACCTGGTTAGAACTTTTATACTAGTACCCTATTACTAGTATGTTTTCAAGAGTTCGATTTCTTTGGTAAGGTCAATTAACTTCCTAGGAGGCCATGCCCTGATCCGTTCTGACGTCATCGCCATTTTTCTGTTAGGGCTAGTCTGATGGTAGTCAATGCAACGGCTCTCCCGTTTCCTCTGCCTATCCACATAGTCTACAAGAGGTGGCATCTATTTTATAAATATTGTGAAGATAGTACTTCACTGAGCAGCATCCTTTAAAAGACCCGTATCTCGCTGTGAGGCGCGAGAACTGTTTTGCCATTATTTATCTAGTGCCCTGTTTTGCACCTTTTTTCATACTTTTGGACCACGCTTTTTCTATGGCTTTTGATATCACACATGTAGGCTTTGTTAAAGCTTGCTCCCTGTCAAGTATATCTGCTTGTATTGGCCAATTGGTTCGGAACTTGTTTATAGTTCCAAGTAGTTTAAGAATTAAAGCTGTACTCATTCAGCCTGATTGTTTGAGATGAGAGCTAAGCACATATTTCCAAGGCTATTGTTTCAACCTGTAAAATAATCATTGTCCGAGAGAAACTGATTCGCCATATTTAGGCTCGTATATGTCAATACTGGAGCCGGCTCCTGTTTTTTGATGCATCTGTAAACCAGATTACAGAATTATGTTTTAGATTTTTTGATTTAGTTTAGGCTGTCTTAACGACTGCCAATAATCACTTCAAAGTGTGATGCAAAACCAAATTTGGTCGACATTACGATTGATGGTGTTTTAAGAAAGTCTGCTTTAATTAGGTTCAGATTTTCTCAGTACCCGAAACTATGTTCTGTACCATGCCAGTCCAGTCCCATCGCACTGATTTGTTTGTGCAGGGGTCGTAGGTCTAGTAAAGCATCTATTACCCCAGACCATTCTCTGAAGGGTTTGATATTCCAGAGAGCCAGCGGCATACCCATAGTACAGCTATAGCTTTGAAGATTGTTTTTCCTTTCTAGGATCAAACTCACATATTTTACCTCATCAGACAGCCCATTTTCTTGTTCTTGTGAGCTATGATATTCAGCTTCCTATGATTAATGAAAGTTACCACCACAATTTTGTCAGGATTGACATTGAAGCCTTTCCCCAGTCACTATTTTCTATGATAAGTAGGTCGTCTTGGGCTAGGGACGATATAATGTCATATTTATCCCTTACGACAAGTGTTACATCGTCGGCGTAACCTTACGCACAATAGCCCTTGTCGGCAAAGTTAGTACTACTACTATAAAAGTTATATAATCATTATATAAGAAATTAATACTATTAAAGTTAGTAAAGTTTACATAACAAATGGTTTCAAAGAATAATAAACTAAGCAATATAAGCAAGGCACTTGGATAAGAATTTTTTTTCCAAAAATTATTGGAATTGTATCATGGGACCGCATAATAGATATTCCCTTTAATTTTTGCATCTTTTGTTCAAATAAAATTATATACAACCAATAAAATTCTTATACAGCATAATCAGATGATATGTTTATCGGACGCTATTTTAATAACAAATGTATTTAAAAAAAATCAAACCCACCTAAAAGAAGAGCAATATTGAATTTATCATGTAATTACGTGCAATATGTTCAAGTAATAAGCTTGTATTATTTTTTTAATTTTTTATATAGAGGTGTCAGATAATTTTCTCACAGGGTGTATCAATGCATCATAACGGGGGAGTCCCACAATCCGTCTATAAAAGATTTTCCACCTCCCGGCCACAAAAATGGGTGTATCAATGCATTAATAGATGTCGCTACGTAAACTGAAGCTTAATGCTTTTTTAAAGTTTATTGCCGTATTAATAACAATATAAACATATGTTCCTTTCACCACGGGTTAAGTGAGAATTTAATGCATCGTATATTCCTTTCTTTTGTCGTTTCTTCGTTGTTATTACTGTTGTTGTCTTGCTTCGCCCGGAAAGCGTTTCCGGTTATTCATAACTCTTCTAAATGTCGATAATTTCAGTATACTAGTTTAATATAATCAGATCTTCAAACCTTCATCCCTATTGACTTCCGGAGCCACGACATTCATTTCTTTCTAATACCACTCCTTCCTTGTATCTTCCCCTGGATTATCAGACGTAGTAGTTCATAGCATTCGTGCCTCATTACTTGGCCAAAGTAAGCTGTTTACCGCTTTTTGATTTTGAGTAGGATTTCGTGCTCTAAGCCCACTCTTCGAAGGACTTCTTCATTCAATACTTGTTCGGTCCATGATATGCTTATCATACGACGAATCGATTAAGTATTATTACATTATAAAATATTTAAAATTTAAAAAGTTTTTTAATAGTTTCAGACTTTTATACTCGAATAGTTTATTTTAAGCTTATAATATATTCAAAATAAAGGTATGTAAAGATTTATAGTAAAATCATTAAGTAAATTTAATACTAGATTATTATTTATATTTTTTATTAACGGGCAACTTCTGTTACAATAAAGATATAATTAAAATAATTACTTCCTTAATATAAAAGTTTTTAACAAGAATTGTTTTTAAAAACTCTGTCTTTAAAACTGCCCAATAGCATACCAGCGATATTAAATCACATGGTAGGGCAGGCTACTTTTTTGAATGGATTTGGATTTGGAATTGTCCGATGGGAGGACAGAGTGGTCCGCTGCCCCAGTGTGTCTTTTGTACGTCCTCCCATCTGAGTCCTCATTCCTTGCTACGGTCGAGCCAACCCAAGGCATTGACAAACGCCAGGATCGCAGCAAGAGGGACTCTTAAATGTCAGATGACTTTAGACATCTTTCCCCCATTGTTGATTAAAGTAGGTTGGGACTTGATAGAACAGGGTAGTCCAGAAGCACATGCTCGGCGGTTTCCTTTTCCTCTTCATACTCTCTACAGGTAGAATTAGAGTGCAGTCTTAGTTTGTTAAGGTGCTATCTTAGATTGCAGTATCCTGTTAGAAGCTCTACAACCTTTCGTAGTTTTTCTCTGGATAGTTGCGTAGTGTATCTGGCCGTTTTATTGTTCATCGCGATAAAGTTTTTTGTGACCCTACACCTACAGGTGGGTCGTCCCATCGCTCCTTAGAGCAGTTTTCATAGAGTAATTAAATTTTACAGGGCGCCAGGAAGCGGTCTGGCCCACATATGGTTCTTCCGGAGACCTTCCTCGCCAAATGATCTGCTATACTGCTACCTCTGCTGTTGTTGTGTCCTTTCACCCAGCATAGGGTCACCTTGTTGTCACGAGCCGCTTCTTCCAAGGCTTCGCAGCATTCCAGCGTCAATGGATGAAATTGCTCCTCTGCTGTCCGCTATGATGTGTATATCTTCCGTTGACCTTCTTGTCCGAGATTAATATACCCACGAGTTCCACCTTTGTTGGTGTGTTCATCGTCTTACCTAGTGAAGAATCTCTTTTCAGAAACAAGTTTTTCTCTCTCCGTCAGTTGGGCATTCCAGTTCTGTTTGTTATCTAGAAGAATGCCCAAATATTTTACTTCTTTTATTTTGTAGACTTTTTCTTTACAAATTACAAAATAAGTGACTAATATCGAATGCAAACTAATACTAATTGCATAAAATAGGACTAATAAATACCTATTTGTATTAGGAAACAAACATGTATAATTGGGCTTTTCAGGATTATTATTTCCAGTAAAAATTATTTAGGATTAAATCAAAATGTTTTAAGAGTTTTGCTGCCTGACGAAGCCACGGTGTAGTGAAAAATTTTAGTAATTACTCTACATAATAAAGCCAAACTCTTAAAATATCCGTGTTTTATTAATTTAAATGGATAATTCAGTTTCGGAAATGAACAGTCTCAATATTTAATGAATTTATTATTCTTAATTACGTCGTTAGTTGATTACAAATATATTGTTGATAGTAAGTCTAAATGGGTGCTTATTGATCAGTTTATTTATTGATTATTTGGGGTAATTTACTGATTCTGATTCGTTAGAGGCATTTCTATAGATGGATATACTGCCAACTTCATATAATACTCAGAAGGAAAATGTATATAGTTATAAGTATGTTCTTTATTTTCTACTTTATATGTAAAATGTATTCTTTGAAATGAATCGTTTAATGAAAAATTTCTAGGTTAGCATCAATTTTAGTTATCGCCAATATATCTTTTAAGAATATGAAATAAATAATAGAAAATTTGGAATTTTCAAATGTTAGTTTATAAAAGATGTTATAGAATGTTTAATTATTTAGCCGTTTACATCTTGAATATAATACATAAAACCATAAGGCCTATTACACATGTAGGTACAAATATATTGTATTGGTCTACTTGAATTAACGGACTGGAGCTTTATCGATAGGGATAATATTGCACCTGAACGCGAATATAATTCGTTTGTAATTACTTTGCATGAATATTATCTCCGTGCGTTAAGAGAAAAAATGCTATCAACCAAAAAAAACGTCAGGTTAAATGGTTTAACAGTGATCTAAATAACATGCGTGAAACCCTTTTAATGTTAAAAACGGCCAAGGATCGAAATACTGTTCTACAAAAAGCAATAAATCGGCAAACGAGTTTTTTTATAAACAAATCCAAAAGTAGCCCAAGGGCTCTATGGTAATTGATCGATAATAATGCATCCAAGAACAAAAACGGTGATAGTAATATTAACCCCGATTATTTTAACGCCTACTTTGCCAATATTGTCAACGATCTTGCACATAATCTTCCGGATTCGATACGAACACCCATGGATTTTATGCTCAATGCTCCTATTAATAGCTCAGAATACTTCAAATTCCATGAAACCACATTTCTAGAAGTTAATGGAGATATAATGGTTTAAAAAATTCGCCGTTCACTGATATCTATAACATAACCACTAGACTCCCTAAGAAGATAGTTTATTGAAGTTATTGTAAAACCGCTAACAAAACTAATAAATAGTTGTATCAAAGCCGATATCTTTATCTAATAAAAGCACGAATTACTCCTATTTTAAGAAGGGTGACGAAAATAACGTAAACTACTACAGACCAATTGCTATACTGCATATTAAGGCGAACGTATTTGAAAATATTTTATTAATTTAAATTACTGAATACCTCGAAGTCCTTAATCTACTGTTTAAGACACAGTTTGGTTTTCGTGGGGGACGGTCTATAGTTGGTGCGGTCACTGGCCTTACTGAAGAAATTTTTGTTTGGGTATCAGCGCATAAATGTAACTTATACCTGTAGTTTTGCATATATACACTCCTCTTTACAACTTTTCAGTAAAATATCGTTGTTCGGGTAGTTCGCCTTACATTTTAAAAATAATCCCTTGACAGCGATTGTAAATAACGTATATACATGTAAACGTGTCTATTATTGGAATTGAATTATAATTATAATTATAATAAATTATACAGGGTTATGAGTTAGGTATGCATACCATTTCATCTTTCCTGGATCTCAGTAAGGCGTTCGGCTGCGTAGACCACGACATTCACCTACGAAAGCTTTACTTCTACAATGTCCATCCAAGTAGCTGCGTCTAATTAGATCCTTCTTAAATTAAAGGCATCATATAGTTGTTATAAATCATCAATCATCCAAAGAAATATACTTGAAATATGGAATACTTTAAGGATCTCTACTCGGACCGATACTTTTTTCATTATATGTCAACTATCTATTTTCTGCAACAGAGTCAAAAAGATCAAAAGATCTTTTGCAGGTATCTAATGAACATATAATGTGCAAAAACGACATCGTCAGTTGCTTCCAGATAAACAGACTATCCTTAAACGAAACAAAAACAGTAAACATTTTCACTTCAATCAGAGATTTCTAAAGGAACTACGGTAAACTTCCTAGGTAGGGATCACAGGGATATTATAGCAATGAAAGTTTGTCGCTCCATATTTTTGTTGCGATAACTGAAGTTAAATCTTCCACTAAATGTTTTACGAACTGCATATTTTGTGGTATGCCAATCTTACCTTGTCTATGGCATATTAGCTTAGACGAGCCTTAAGGATCATATCTGACCTAAAGTATCAGGAGGACTCTAAGGCAAAGTTACTTGAAATAGGCATACTGACATTACCATCATTATACGTTCTGGAATGTCTCATGCATGTTCGAAAAAATATATCGTCCTTTAATGTAAACACAGATAGACGTGACCATAATACACGAACAGCGGCAAATATATGACTAAAACCTATGCGACCACTAAATAAATACAGAAATGGTATAAATTATTATGGACCTAAAATAAATAAATACAGAAATTGTATAAATTATTATGGACCTAAAATATTTAACTTATGACCTGAATCTATTAAATCGTTAAACATCAAACCATTTAAAGACATCATAATAAAGTATCTTATTAAAAAAGCATTTTACGCGTTAAATTAAGCTCTGACCAATGATTATAAATTATGCTGATATTAATAACATTAATATTATATAGTTAATGTAAGAAGTTTCTACTTCGTTATAAATGTTTGAATAATTAATAAAACACTTTAACTTTGTTTGTATAACACTATATTTTTTATTATGTTGACTAGTTTCGGCAACTCGACTTGCCATTATCGAAACATAAGTAAATTTAAACTACGTTTTGCATAGGTATTTATACATAAAATTATTTACAGACAGCGTCAAAAATAGAAGAGTACATTAGGTCAACCTGGTTGTTGTTGTTAATTAGTGGAACTCCCGGATTAGCGCGGGCTTTGTGTATTTCTAGGGATTCTAAAAGATTCATTTATTGTCCCCTTTTCGGCGTAATGAATAATTGTTAGTACATCCTCTCCAAAAGAATGGTTTTGTTCAATAATGTGTTTTGCAAAAGTTGATTTATCAACTTGTTTTAATCTAATAGAGCGCAAATGTTCTTTAAATCTTACTTTTAAATTTCGACCAGATTGACCTATGTAAATTACTTGACAATTTGAACATGTTAATTTATAAATTCCGGATTTTTCTAGTTTATTTTGTTTTGTTGTTGAATTAAATATAACATTACTAATTTTACAATATGGTTTAAATGTAATATTTATATTATGTTTTTAAGTATGTTTGTGATTTAAACACTACAATTGCTAAAATAAGTTAATTTATTTATTGAATAAACGTATAAACTTTTACAAATTTACAAAACAAATACACTAAATATTATGACAATTTTAATGCGTGCGTGATAAATTATAAATTTACACTAATATGACAAAACCAAATGTATAAACATAAAATGTTACAAATTATACGAAGACACTGCCAAAAAGCAATATTTACGAAATACTTTACGCGATGAATTAAATAAATCAATGTAATTCGGCAATGAGTTGTATATGCGCATTGCTCTGGAAATTGGATTATTGTAACCGTAATTTGTTGGGTGGTATGGAATCCTAAATAAATGATGATATGTTCTTAGTTGTGGTGGCAAGGTACTAAAATTTAACAGGGCTAAAAGATCACATGAATTAAGAAATCCATTAACCATATTATATATAACACACAAATCTACTACTAATCTACGTATTCGTAAATATGGAACATTTAACATTGTACTAATAATTGTTTTGTCATGACCACTGAAACCGATACGGTAATAATAAATTTTAAAAAAATTCAACTGTACACTTTCAATCTTAGCTACATCACAATACACAAAAGGATATCATACTGGAGATGCAAATTCTAACACTGGACGCACCAAAGTTAAATAGAGATGTCTTAATGTATTTGGAGAGAAGTTAACAGAAAATTGACGAACCCAAGTCTATTTTTTTATTTACAAACTATTGAAGTTATGTGCTGTTTAAATGACATTATGCTATTAAATAATACACCTAAGTCATTTATAACATCCACATTTGCGAGAGAATTATTGTCTATCATATAGTCGTATGCAACATTGTTCTTTTTATGAGAAAGCGTGATTTTGCAACAATTTTTAAAATTTAACTATAGCTTATTACTAAAACACCATTGTTCTAGGGACAATAGGTCTTCTTGTAATGCTTTACAGTCGTTCGTATTTGAAATTGTTCTAAATATTTTCAAATCGTCAGCGTACATAAGAAAATTAGAGTTGTGTTAATAAAGAGAAATATCATTAATAAAGATTAAAAATAAAAGTGGTCCACAGTGTGAGCCTTGAGGCACGACTGATTAGACATGTATACACTTAGAAAGACAATTATCCACTTTAACAAATTGTGTCTTTTCACATATAAAACTTCTAATCCACTTAATTGTATTACCACTCAGACCTGCGTTAGAATGTTTTTCAAGTAACAACTCATGATGCACACGGTCGAAGGCCTTGGAGAAGTCCGTGTAAATGCAATATGTTTGTAGAGTAGTAGAGAGTCCCCTGCAGAATCCATGCTGTTGGGGGATTAGTAAGTTCTCACATGTACGTTTCAACTGTGTAGCAAAAAGATTGTCTAACAGTTTCGCTATAGTTGATTAAATGGAGATGCCTCTGTAGTTCCTGATATCACAGCGATGAAATGTAGCTTGACTTCCACGAAGAGGGAAATGTCCCAGTCTCCAATGAGTTATTAAATAACATCGTAATCGGTTGAGTTAATGTATAAGTACATTTCTTCAAAAAGAACGGTGGAATACCATCCGGGCCAGTAGCAAAAGAATCTTTTAAATTATTAATACCATTGTAAACGCATATAGTTGCTTACAGTAATCCGATATATTTTTGTATGTAGTAGGTGTCGCAGGCAAATTTCATTTATGTAAACTGTGAAAAAAAATCGGCAAATAAGTTGGTGATGGATGAGGAAACTCCCTAACACCTACTGTGCACTTGCGAACCATACAAAAAAGAACGCAAGGCGAAACTCGGGAAGCCCATGCTTCCTGTAGAACAGCTAAGGAATATCCCCTGGCAGAAACTCCTGGACTTCTTAGAAGATACAGGAGTTCACAAGGAGTGAAACAGCCAGAGGCGCACAAAAGGACCACAGAGACCGCAGTGCAGGGACGCTAAGCGACACCACCTCGCGAGGAAAAAAAAAGACCTCCCACGATTTTATTGTATTTAACATTTTTCTTGTGCCATTTTCTCGCTGTGATGTCTTGTTTTTTTAGTTGCTTTCTTATTCGTACTCCTTTCCATTAATCGTTATCTTTCGGTATCCTATTCTTACTCTCTTTTGTTTTGATTTTTCTTTTCTGGCTATTTCTCTATATTTTGTACAAATTTTTCTTCATTATTTATGTATATCTTGGACCCTCTTAGATTTCCTTATTTACATACTTTTTTATTGACTTTTGCATGTGCGTGGTTCGCTGCTTTAGGTTCCTATGAACTGAACAGAGGATTATTATCGAATTAATATATATTTACCTTTCCCGAATAATATTATTACAGATCTGCAATACAGATTTAGTAAAGACACGATGAATTTGTTCAATTTTAACACAATAATACCTAGTGTTTTATTGACGACAATCTGGCAAAGATTTGGATATCACTTTAAAATCGATTTTTTTAATAAATTTAATAAGAAAAATCTATTTCAGATTTTACAGATTATCTTATTTTATGTTTTTATATGTCCTATATTGTTTTCGTATGTGATATTATTTAGTTTTTATTTAAAAATAATAGAATTATATTTTATTATTATATAAATTATATTTTTTGATGTTGATTTCTTTATATTTATGGAAAAATATTTAAGTTTTTTTTTTAAATTACCCCCCTTAAGCCAGTTGGCTGCAAACGCCCTTGAACACTGGATGCACCAAAGTTAAATAGATATGTCTTAATGTATTTGGAGAGAAGTTAACAGAAAAACGATTGACGAACCCAAGTCTATTTTTTGATTTACAAACTATTGAAGTTATGTGCTGTTTAAATGACATTTTGCTATCAAATAATACACTTAAGTCATTTATAACATCCACATTTGCGAGAGAATTATTGTCTATCATATAGTCGTATGCAACATTGTTCTTTTTACGAGAAAACGTTATTTTGCAACATTTACATTTTTTAATATTTAAATATAGCTTATTACCAAAACACCATTGCTCTAAGGACAATAGGTCTTCTTGTAATGCTTTACAGTCGTTCGTATTTGAAATTATTCTAAATATTTTCAAATCATCAGCGTACATAAGAAAATTAGAGTTGTGTTAATAAAGAGCAATATCATTAATAAAGATTAAAAATAAAAGTGGTCCACAGTGTGAGCCTTGAGGCATGCCTGATGAAACATTTATACACTTAGAAAGACAATCGGCAAATAAGTTGGTGATGTGCTCGAAGTCGTCAGATTTGTCTCCATCAAGGAACATGCATTTTGGAAAGCCATTAGTTTTACGCGATTTGTTCACAAAAGACCAAAATCGTCTCGGATTAAGATTAATATTTCCTTTAACTTTCGTCAAATAAGCATTGTGTAAACTTTTACCTAAAGTATTCAGATCTTAACCTTGCGAAAAGATCATAATCCGATGGACTTAATGTACTTTTATATTGAATGTGTGCCAGTTTTTTTTTCTCACGAATTAAACGGATCAGTTCAGAGTTAAACCAAGGTGGGTAGTTGTTGTTTTTTATTCTAATCTGAGGAATGAACATATCCATGACGAAGTAGATAATTTCATAAAACATTGATGTTGCATCATCTACATTAATACTGTTTTGTAATGAGAACCAATTGATACTGGCAAGGTAGTTATTGATCGAAATGTAATCGCCATTTTTGAAGTCAAATTGAAAAAAATCACATGAAGAATTTTCTTCTATATTAATGATTTAAAATATTTTGGTTCTAGCACTGAATTACATGCAAATAATACATTATTAATTTTACGCATCTTTTGTTTATTTAAAATTCCATCTATTAATTTGACGTAACCATTAGTAATATATTCTTATATAGTATTTCTTTATTGAAGGAATCATCTGATAGGGGTATATTCGGTGCTCTGTGGATCATTGACTTAAATGCTGCCATTTTGTGTTTGTATGGCTGGAATTGTTAGGAATGATGGAGTTAGTGAATGTGGGTTTTCTATAAAACTCGTATGAAAAAATGTTATCATTTGTTGATTTGTTGAAATAGAGAAATCTAAAAAGTTAACATTATTGTTTTGTTCTGATTCAATTGTGAATTTAATTTTTAGGTGCAAATTGTTAATAAATTATAGGAAATAGGAGAACTGTCTTCCAGTTCCTGTAAAACGGGCTAAAATATCGTCTACATACCGATGCCACATTTTAATATGTTTTTTACCAAGCGGAGAATTTAATATTTTTAATGTTAGATTTCACATAAATATTTCGGCTAACAATAGACTTAGTGGTGAGCCCATATTGGCTCTTCTCCACTGCAGCTGAAGATCCAGTGGCTTAAGGCCACCGTGAAATTACGCAATCGGGAAATTTAGTTTGCAATAAATTCATTGTTTCGGCGGTTGTAGCACTATCCTGTTAAAACCACCATTAATTTCCATATAATCCTTTATCCTTTATTCATTTCGTTTTTTCTGTTAACATATTTAAATAATAATAGGCCAAAATTAATTTGCTAACGTCTCTCGATAACGCAATTTATTAAAATATATTAAAATTTTCGAAAAATAAATGGCCTAATCACGCCTCCAGACCATATAGCGCACCATACAGTGACACTCTGAGCATACAAAACCTTCTTTAAAATCGGTTTTGCATTATCAGAAGCCCAAAAACGGCAATTTTATTTGTTAATGTATCCAGACAAATGAAAATGGGCTACGACTGATAAAAATATTTTGCAATTCCAATTTGAATGACCGGTAGGCTTCAATTCTTGTACTAATTGCACCTTGTAAGGCTCTAAAGCTAATCCATACTCAAAATTTGCCATGTGGTCGTTTTGGATAAACCCAATTGTCGAGAACATCGGGGAATTGATAAATTCGGATTTTCTTTAACTCTGTGGCTCACAATAAAAAGATTGAATGCAATATACGTTCAGATTTTTATTATGTAAGATATATGATTTTTCAGACAACTGCTATAAATCAATTTGTTTGGTTTAGTCGTTATGGACCCTTACATCGAAACTGGGCGTTCTGTAGTTGCTACTCAACGCAAATTTAGACAACAATTCAATGTTGAAAAGCACGGTCTAGGGATGCTACGCGAAACATCCATCCTTAATTGGGCGCAGAGCCGTACTAGAGCATCGTTGAAGCCTGGAGTAGCTCGAGGTGAAAAAATAAGTGTCAGAACCCCTGAAAATGTAGCAGGTATGGAAGCAAGTCCAAGTCGATCGCTAATGTAGCTTGCTCGCGCGCTGAGGATACGTGAAAGGTCAGTACTGCGAATTCAGCAAGATGGGGAAACTTGTCATACATCAAGGGAGTCTGTTTCATTTTTGAGAGAACATTTTCCAGGAAGATTTATCTCGCTATTAATTGAATAATTGTTATCAGTTTAAACGCATTAAAAAAAATTTCAGATGCAGTTATTATCGGAAACTATTTTTTATCCATTATTATAATTTGTTTTGGAAACGTTCTAGACACCTCACGAAATTATTACGTCATATAATCATAAATTAGTTTTAATAAAATCGAAATATTACCGGTGGAATTGTTATTTTCATGGTTCGTCTAAAAAGCTTCATTGCAGGCTATAATACAGCGAAACACGTGATTGCCTTACGATAAAATTTCATCATGTGTCTAAAAGTGATATTTGAATTATAAAGCAAATAAACATTTGCGAAAGTTTTGTTAAATGACAAATAGATAACTTATTATTCCGTTTTTACTGCAGCCGAGTTTTACTTGAAGAAAAACTGAAAAACAGGAGATGTAGGAAAATGCTCTAAGATATATAATTATCAATTTCAATTTTTTAAGTAGTATACTTATAATATCGCGTAAAAATTAATGATTTCTTTAATTCTATAATCATATTTTGCCTTTACTTTTTTTAATATATTATTAATTTTTGCGGCTTCTACTTCGTTATACATGTTTGAGTATAAATAAAACACTTTGTAACTTTGTTTGTATAACACTATTTATTTTCTGTTTACTATAGTTTCGGCAGAATTGTATGTTTTGATAATGGCACGTTGAGATGCTAAAACTATAGTAAACAGAAAATAAATAGTGTTATACAAACAAAGTTACAAAGTGTTTTATTTATTTTTTAATATATTTTAAATAGTTTACATAAGACATTTAATTATATGTTAAATCAATTTATATACCCCAGGTTAATTTGAAACTTGCTTGAATTATAAAAAGAAACATTCAAAATTCATTGTTGCTGAATGACATTTATTCATTTTTGTCAAGTAAACAAATATTGATTATAATATATTTATTATAGGCAACTCAATGAACAACCAAGTAATGCTTAGTTTGGAATGGAATTGTTTATACCAATTCTTTTGTTTCTTTGCCATTTCAATTAATTATGTAAATTAAATTACTTCATTTAATATTCGTTTTGCTAAAATTGTGTAATCAGTTAAGTGGCGTACATTAACTTGGCAATTAATGTGGTACTGACATGGAAATTGATTAACATAAATTATGCATAAATTTGTTAAAACAATGCACATATAATTAGCGCGGTATTCACTCTGACTTATTTATTGGCTTAGATATAATTTACGATCAAGCGTAGTACAATAAAGTAAACACAGTAGCAGGAGTGTAATTATTGCATTCCTAAATGTTTTATGATCTATTGTTTGTTTACGCATAGAGATACAAATCAATTTGTTATTTTCAGCGTTTTATTATTTTTTTTAAATAGAGGTAATTCATTTCTTAAGTAGAAATAATTTAAACGAAAATATTCTTATAATTAAAATTTTCTATTAATACTTAATATAATTTTAAGTAAGAAAATAGTTACTTCATGGACTTAAATATTGAGTATTTCTTAAAAGCCAGTTATTTATTACATTTATTAAGGCATTTGTAGATATCATTAATATGTTTATTTTTAAAAGTGTATTAAAATTACTTTGTTTGCTGTCATTTTTATATAACGGAACTCCTAACTAAGTCTACTTTGTTATTATATACTAATTACAGGAGAAAATGATATGCTACAAACAGCATTCTAAAAATATAAATATGCAACTTCAATACATATCTGTTAAATCTATATTGATAAAAATAAAAGCTTTTCTTATGTGAACCAGATTTTCGTATAAATAACGCTGTTATATGATAAATTTTAGTTTATAATGCGAGAAAAGATTCCAAATTCGTTGAATTTTAATATAAAATTGCATTAACAATTAGGTAAATGATTAAGAAAAATATAATTTTAGGATAAAACAGTTAAAACAGTAGTTTATCGTTCAGGTTTCCAATGTTTAAACATTTATATATATATATATATTTACAAATAAATTAAACAAATATACCGAGACACTACTACAAAATAATTCCTTGTCCAATACTCGTAGATAAATTAAGCAGAAGGTTGTTTTTAAATTTACGTTCTGCTAAAAATACAACCAATAAAATAACCGAAGTAAAATCTCAATCTTATGTAATTATATAATGGCCATCCTCGGCTATTTAAATAACAGCAAAATTATGATTTAATGTTCTAAGTTAGCTGCGCCTTCGACATAGAATATCTCCTATTACCTTAACTCATCTTAAGTTTTTAATTACTAATCAAATGTTTTTGCGACATTTTAGATGCAATAAAAATACGGTATTGATGTGTTTTTTTATTTTTATTTTTCGATGTAGTGTATTCGAAGATCAATACACTTTGTCAAACGGTGCTCCAAAGAAAAGTAATTCCTGACAGCGATTTTCTCAGGTTTCGGAATAGGAAAAAGTCGCTGGGGCTAGGTCCGGTGAATACGGAGGATGAGAGACTAATTCGTAGCGCAACTCATTCAATTTGGACCCGACGATTCCGGATGAATGAACCGGTGCATTACCGTAGTGAAAAACGAGGCCGTTTTTCCTTCAATACTACATCGAATCGGACCATTAAATCCCTGTAGTTTTGCCCCGTGATCGTTTTTTTCTTTCTGCAGATAGTTGATGAGGGTTACACCTTGGGAATCCCAAAAAATGGTCGCCATGGCGATTTTGGCCTATGGAACAGTCTTTGCTTTCTTCGGAGCTGCTTCGCCGGGAAAAGTCCACTGCTTCGACTGCTCCTTGGTCTCCTTGTAGTGGTGGACCCAAGTCTCATCTGCGGTTATGAAACGCATGAAGGAATCCCTTGGATTGCGTTGAATCCTGGCCAGACCCTCCTCCGAAACGGTCACCCGTTTTTGTTTTTGCTCCCATCACGCCGAAAGCTGTTTCTTCATTCCCAAAATTTCGTGTAGGATAAGACCAACGCATTCTTTTGAGATGTCTGTTGTCTCTGCTATCTCTTTCAGCTTCAATCGGCGATCGGCTAACACGATATAATGAATCTTGTCGACCATTTCATCGTTGGTAGCGGTTTTTGGGCGTCTACTGCGTGGTTCGTCATTTGTGCTTGTACGGTCATGTGTGAACTCTCTCAAGTGATGGTCGAAAATCATAGAGTAGATCCGCCATGAACCTCAAGAAAAATATTTCGAATTTCCGTGGCCGTTTTCCCATTCATCCAGAAGTATCTTATCTCTGCACGTAATTCGATTTTATCCATTTTTGAGAAACCGCCTGACTTGCTGTACAAAACACACTCCTAAGTAACAATTATTGACCGTAGACATCTGAAATTTTGATAGTTGCTATAAAAAGGGTTGCTCTTGCCGCCCAATGAATCCACTTCAACAATCGTGCGTTATCTCTTGCCAATTCCGGAAACATTTCATGTCAGCCTCGTATACGAATCATTGGTGCAAATTGATATAAAAATTTAGAAATTAAATTATTCTGGATGGAGGTGTACTTTTTGCACAAGGAAACATAATTGCATTTTAACTCTTTTTTAGTCGCTTCTTACCTTTATGTAATACTATTATGTGTCTCACGCTATCGTTCTGAAGTTTTTGATATTATTGTACGGTTTTTACCTAGACAATACATGGTTTTTATTTACATATACATTTACAAAAAAAAAAATAGTTTACAAATTTAATAAATATGTATTTTTTGTATCTGCAATCACTCCTTGTGTTTTTTCCCTCCTTCCTCACCTCGGAATTTGCAAGTGTGGTGTCCCATCTCGTGATAACGGTATTGAGGGATGGTTTGGTTTTTTCGTTTTTTTTGTTTCATGATTTTATATTAATTGGTTGTTTAGGATTTTATTTTTAAGTTTTAATTTGAATGGAGTATATTTTAGTTTTTTTATGTATTTGTCTAGTTCATTGTATTGTTTTATGCTGTCAGTTGTTAATAGTTGTGAGTATTTTTTTGTTGTGAATTTTTCTGTCATTAGATCTGATCTTCTCCTTGTTTGGTAATTGTAAAATTCCCTATCTGATTCTAATTTTATACTGATTTTGATTAGATTGTTTTTTATTTTGTAAATCATTAATAAGTTGCTTAAGGTTATCATGTTTTTGATGTTTAATGCTGGTGTGTGTTCATAAAGTTTAATTGTGTTGGTTTTTTGTCTAATTTATTTAATAGTTTCAATATTTTGTTTTGTTGTATTTGTAACTTATTTAGGTTCTTTTTAGTTGTATTACCCCAAATATTTATTAGATAATTATTTAGGGATGTAAATAGTGCATGGTAGATTTGTTTTCTTGTTGTTGTTGGAATGTAGTTTTGAATTTTTTTATTGCTGCTATTGTTCTGGCGTTTCTTTTAGTTAATTGATTAATGTGTTCATTCAATTTCAGATTGCTTTTTATTCTTAGTCCTAAATATTCTACTTCTGATATCTGGTTTATCTTTGTTCCTTTTATTTTGAAGTTAATTTCCGTTTGATCGTTCTTGCTATTAAATATCATATATTCTGTTTTTGTTTCATTTATTGTCAATAAGTTATTGAAGTAACAATTCTCTAATATCTTCATATCACTATTTATATTATTTTGTATATAATCGTAGCTTTCTCCGGAATAGACTATACAGGTGTTTTCGGCATATATGTATGGATTTCCTTTCAAGTTCAGTTTTATGAGGTCATTTGTATATATGTTGTACAGTATAGGCGGTAAGTTACCTCCTTGAGGTATTGCATATTCGACTTCCAGCAGTTGACTCTCTGTGTCATTTGCTTTCACGCACTGTGTTCTATTCATAAAGTACGTTTTTATTAATTTTAGTCCCTTTCCCCTTATTCCTATTGCTTCTAGTTTCTCAAAAAGTTTAGGTTTAAACTCGAATTGTAATTTTTTTGTTAAAGTACGTAGATGAATCAAATATAAACAAAAAATGTGTATAAAAAAGTATGTATGTATTATTTAAAAAAAGTAATATGTCTTATTTTGCTACATAGTCTCCGCTTTTATGTACAAATTTTCTGCAGTAAAGCTGAAGGTTCTTGATACCATTATCGAAGAATGCAGTCGGGTCGTGTCTTTAGCTAATTGCTTAAAAACGATTCCATATCTTGGCCAGTATGAAAAACTGCGTCCTCTCATTGTTAAGTCACATTGCCACTTGGTTGCTAGCTTTATAAACTACGGGCAGGTAGATAATAGCCCATACCTGCCCGTAGTTTTTTAAAATTCCACAATGGTTTTGGTTGCCTTGGTTCATCAAGCAACTGTGTCCGGTACTATTTGTGGAAAATGAGAAAAGAGGAAAGTGGAAACTGCAGACTATGTGATTCAGCAGATGAAACGGCTGAGCACATACTATGCACTTGTGTCGCGATTGTTCAGGAGCGTATTTTACATCTCAATAGGGACCGATTATTCCACGAAGAAGTAAGCAGCATCAGCCCCCAAGAGAGTTGCCAGGTTCATGGAGAACGTGGGACTGCTTGGGAAATGTTGAATTGTACTGCACAATAGATCTGTCCACAGTCGCAGTCCACGAGAGATTAATTCACCTCACAATGACCCTATGTAACCTAAGTAAAACATTAAGTGCCGCCACATGGTTATTTACCGTTTAGCTATGCAAAAACATGATATTATTTTGAAGATTTTTGTAATTGTTTAAGTACAATTATTTTTTTTAATTCAAATTACCTACATGGAATATTTAAATATAACAACTAGTTTTCTAATGCACATTTTAATGATTGTGTAAGAGCTTCAAAAATAGCCAATTCACTAACAAAACGTGATCGGGATCTAAGTTTAGCATTCAAATGCATCAAGTTTATTCATTAAGCCTGAATGAGTCGTATTTAGGTGATAATGCTGAAGAATTTCATAAACTCTTTGCTTTAAGTCATCTAGATATTAATATGAGTTTACGAAAGGAGGTCCAGTATTTAATTTTATCTACGACTGCTTAGATATGTGACGAATTTGACATTCATTTGAGTTACGTAATGAAACTCATTACCTAACTAGTGAGGTAATGAAATCAAAAACACACTCATTTTTTAATACCAACTAACGATCAAATTTATTAAACAATTATTTATGAACATTAATAATAACATGTTTATATTTATTCAAGTGTATTCCTGAGGACATTTCTGTTTTAGAAATTTCTAAACTACTGCATTTACTGGTTGTAGCTTCTACAAGTACATTCTTTTCTCCAAGAATATTCGTTGCGATACGTTTCTTATTTTCAACCGAAGTTTCTATGTATCCTTCGGCTACTGTATTGCTCTTCCAGCCCCCGTGCCTTTTTATTGTTAGCAGGTCCGCCCTTGAGTTTGCCAACAGTGAGATTGACGATCTTCTGAAGCAGTGACCAGTGTACTCTTTAGCATTTGGTAATTTTAAAAAAGAAGCAATATTTTTCGGCATGCTACCAATCGTGTTATTGCCAACGGGCTGTTTTATACATTTGCCATTCCTGTAACCAACAAAAAACCTCTCTACGGCATTATGTGGACGCAGTGCCATGTATTTTTTTATAATGCCTACGAAATTGATCCTATCAATATCTCCTGATGTTATAACAAACTCTCGCGAAATTTTGGTCTTTGTATTTGGTATTGTGACGCAGAAGACCTGCCCTTCGTTCTTAACGTTGGTCACTTGCATGTAAGTGAGTTCTTCTTTTCTACAGGCTCCACCAATTCCAAAGATCAAAACTACCTGAAAATATTTCTTAATCTAAAATTTAATGCCTTGTTCCTATTTACCTTTGTTAGTAGCCACTTTTCATCATCAGCTTCTTGTAAAAATCGGGTTATATGTTGTTTTGTTAAAATATTGGATTTCTTCGGTTTATATCTTTCCGACTGCCTCTTCAGAAATGGGACCAATTGAATAAATTTACTGATATCTACATTTTTCTTTATAGATATCATCGCACGTATCATCGAGTAATATGCCCACAGACTTGAAGGTTTATAGCGTTTCGAAATATTTTCAAAATATACTAGAAGTACCTTTTCACTTGCTTCATTTTTTATTTTATTCTTATCGCACCATTTCCGCAAACATTCATAAGCTTGCTCATATTTAATTTTTGATTTTTCCGGCAATAACGTTGAAACTACCTGCGTGGCCGATTCTTCGATATCCGAAGGCAGAGATTCGGAGTCGCTCATTATTTCACAGAAAAACAGAAATTAGAAAATTAATTCTTGAAGTTTTGACTTAAATTGTTGACATTCAAATTACATGTTGCTATGGTTCTACATACATACTATGATATTCCGATTTTTCGTCGAATTCAATTCAAAAGTATAATTTCCGTAATTCTGAGCAGTCGTAGATAAAAAGTCGTATCTAATACGTGGGATAAGGCATATTAACTGAGACTCATGCTCTTACTTCGACTCGGGCTACGCTACGATTAAACAGTGGACTTGGTGGCTTAAAAATTGTGTTGTTATACTATTCACTCCATCAATACAATAATAAAGGATGTAAATTCACAGCGTTAGGTTTAACTTAATATTTTTATAAATAATTGTTCTGAATCTAGATAAGGAAAAGACTATGTTAAAAAATAATAAATTTATTAATTTAAACTAAAATAAATACCACAAATAACGTTCAAGCTGCTTTATTGAAGTGTGTAAAAAAGAACATACAAAAAAATACAAATAATATACAAAAGAATAAATCAATGCCCAGAAATCATAGCTCAGTGTCGAATGAACCGCCGCAACTCCGCGACCAGGACAAGGAATGCGCAATTAAATAAGTTAAACATTTAAAATACACTACACCCGATGTTCAAGTCCTGGACAAAACATCAGCGATCCAGTTTGGAGATGGATCAAAACTTCACTTTCTCCTCCTCCTTCCCGCAGCAGATTCGGGAGATGGATGCTGAGCAATGTAGTCTAAAGCCTTTTGGATATTTGGTGGGATTGGTGGTGGTGTTGGTAAATGGGCACCTTGTGGTTGGAAGCCACCCTCGTCGTCGGCGACGTAGGTTAAGGAGATCTGGTTTCCGTCGGGGTCAGTGTACGAGTATGATCCTTGGGCGACGATCACCTCGGGATTCTCTGGATCGCTGATTTTCTTCACCGATCCAGTTTCTTGGGCTTTTATACTGTTTGCGCTTTCGTAGCTGAAAAAAAAATTATTATTATACTCCAAAGTAGATTATATTATCAGGTAAAGATGAGTTTAAAATCTGTTCGCAGATTTAATTAATTATTGTTTTATCACTTAATAAAATACTGACAGAGGGTATGGTTTCAAACACTTTTTTTATTATTCCACAACAATGTTTCACCACATTGTAGCTTCGTCAGTTAGATGATAAATGTAATTATAAAAACGGTTTTGAAATCATATACTGTGTACGTATTTTATTAAGTGAAATGGAGTTTCAACAAGTAACAGCGTCATCAATCCAGCATTATTGCTATAGTATAATCTAAGAACAACTTAATTTTTGATTTTGCTAATTTTAATATAGTTTCGAAAATTAAAAATAAATAGCTTAATCTTAAAATATTTATTTAATAAACATTTCAATTTCAATTTTCTGTAATAATTCTTGATTATATAAACAATACCAATCATAAACTCATACTCGTAGTATGAACTAATATACTAAAGAGTACATTTAATATTATTTAATTGCTTTGTAGTAAATTTTGCGAATTTTAATTTTGACCGCATACCTCATGATATATTCAAGAACACCGATTGTAACGCGTCCGTGCAATTGTGGTTTTCTCTCATTACCATAAGGATAATTGCATTTTTGTATACACTCGTTGTGAAAAAAGGCCATGGTGTGCAATATTATGCGGTTTGCGTTATTATCATGTATTTATGCAAAAGCATATTTATGGTCGTGTCTACGGAGACGGTGCTTTTGGCACGCCTCGGGCGTGAAGATAAACTCGTCTTGCAGTTAATGGCAAAATTGTCGCAATTACATATACATTAAAATTTCTAGACAAACACATTAATGAAATAATATACGGGTTTATGAAAATTATGTATGTTTATTAAGTTCTAAAAGGTTTTTTTTCCGTTTATTGCTGTGTGAAATTATTAAATTTAATCAACTCTTCGAATATATATAATATTTCTTAATTAAAAATTAGACTCTTTGGTAATGATAAAACTAATGCAGCTGTAGTTAAAAAATTAATGGTATGTACTAGCACATTAACTAGTATTGAAAAGTCGATTTTGCGAAGGCCTCGATGCAATAAGACCGACCATTCACGAACATGATCTAAGTTTTTGTAAAAGTAATTAAGTGTTAAAATAATCGGATTTTTTTTAATGATGTCGGCGTTAACTTGGTGGTACATTTTAATAAGATAATTAAAACACTTTAACTTTGTTTTACCACATAAACTTTATGTTTGATAATGAACAGTGAATGTTCGAAACTATAGTCACAGCAATAAATATTTTATGTGGTAAAATAAAGTTAAAGTGTTTTAATTAATCGGATTTTTATTTAATCAATTTGTTCATCCACAATTGCCTTATTAGTATTAACTAGTACTTATGAATTTATTTATTAATTTTTACTTTACATTGTTAACAATGAGTATATAATAACTTTATAATATAATCGATACTTGTTCTGCTACTCTTTTGATGGAACCAAATTTTCAAATTAGGAGAAGTAAAACTCTTGTTATGTTTCATTTCTTTATTTTCAGATAACTGACACGTGTTTCGGTCCTTGCAGATCAAAAAACTCAGTTTTAACTTTGATAATGATCCGCAAGGACTGAAACACGTGTCAGTTATCTGAAAATAAAGAAATAGAACATAACAAGGGTTTTACTTCTCCTAATTTGAACCTTATAATACTTAAAATACATTTTGCTTACATAACTTGATAATTCACTATATGGCTTTCAATCTGATTTAGATGATAGATTTCTTTCTTAGAGAACATTATTTATTTTTAACAATATTATTTATTTTATTCTAATTTTTATTTTACGGAGTATTAATTTTGTAGCTGCATTAAAAATTTTAAATTAAAATACTAACATTAAATATAAGTGTATAACGCTGATCAGCATAATTAATTTTAGTATGTATGTAATTAAGGTAAAACTTATAATGTAAAAAGTATAGGAAAAATGTATTTAGAAAATTAGATAATTATTTCAATAAATCGAAATACGTTAGCAACAACTATAAAACTTAAACATTTAAAAAACAAGAAACTACTGGCTAGATGTTATTCAAAACTTTGTTTCATAAAAATAGACGTTTTACGAAAATTTCAATTAAATCATTCAACAAATTCTAGGTGCTGAAATTTTTATAGAAATCAGTATATAATTGCAAACATTTTACTGTAATATTATCAAATTCAAGCAAATATCTTAATACACCAAACTACGTTGATGAGATCCAAAATAGATCGAAACGGGTCTTTCCTGGATTTTTTGATTGATTGATTTGTCGCTGGTTATCCACCCAAATAGGGATCTAGTGCAACGCTAAGACAATCGATGCAACCGTTATGGTATTATCTCGTTATACTGTGGTATGATTGATTGATAATATATATTTTTAAATATTGGATTTATGAGGTTGATACGTGGCGAAACTGTATTATGCAATTATTAACAGTCGTGTTTTTATTTAATAATTATATATTTTTGTTTAATATAGTAAAAACTAATTTTAGAAATTATAAATAAAAAAAGATCCCAAAAATTCATATTTGAAACATGTTTTTATACATTTAAATCTGAGCTAATTTTTGGAAGTAATTAAGTTTTATGTATCCTACTTGGACCCCTAATATGCAATTCAATTCTATTACAATATTATTATTCATAGTTTAAAATAAAGGTATATAGAAGTGTAGAAAGAAATATTTTGCACTGAATTGACAAATTCACTATGTTTTAACCACAAATATTGTGTGTAAATATGGATTAACACGTAGTAACGGTCGCAATCATTCTCTTTATTGAAATATTTTTCGTTTATCAATTCTAATAATAAAGTAGGTTCTCTCCAGAACTAAACTACGCGTTATTATAATTTTATGAAAAGTCCGTAAGATTATACAAGCAAATTATTAGTTGAGGTATAATCCCACCTAAGAATAATGAATCTCTTAACATCAATTATATATTTAATTTAAGATATATAATTAGGTGTTTGTGACCAGTGTTAAAACTTTTTGCTACTAAATATGAATCGTAGTTTTTGTTAAATACAAATACCTTAATAATAAAAAACAAATCTAATTTTTTTCTTTAATTTTTATTTAACATGTATAACCTTTAAAATAAATAGTAATAGCTTAGTTATCAGACATCATAAACTTTAAAATGTCTATTTTTAAAACTTGAATTATTTATTATTATCTATGAAAATGTGAAATATTAAATCAAAAATCTTAGAGACAAACATGGGATTAATTTGATACAAGTGTTGACGTGAATAATAATTGAAAAGAAATTTTAAAATCACGACCTTCGTTAATTTCTTAGTTAATCGTTACATAACTTTCTTAAATAAATTAATTTTAATGCAGTTATTTTAATTTTAACAATAAAAATTACTAAAATTCAAAGATATTATTATGGTATTTTTAATTTCTACTTAAAAGAACAAAATTAGTCTTGATTTACATTTCACATCGATTAAAAATATAAGTTATGTATCCTGGCATAAGCAATGCATAAGTTTATAAGTAAAATATGAAAAGAAAATAAACATGCAATAAAGGAAGAATATGCAAGAGATGCCACATTAGACACTTGTGGTAATTTGACAAAAGTAAAAAACTCCCTTAATGACTTTATAACTAGTGATAATAATTAAATAATAATCAAATTTAAAAAAATCAGCATGTACTGAAGGTGGAATGAAAATCTTGCGCTGAATCCAATTAATGTTACTTTATTGTTGAAAAGGAGTAAGAAATATGAATTATTATATTTAAATTAATTATTTTAATTCCTATAATATCCGTATTTCTTCCTCTTTTCCGATAGTGTATATAGCAATTGTTTTTAGTAATGTTGCCCATGAAATATTAAAAATTGTAGGAATATTTTAAGGTTTCCGCCAAAACATAAGAGTATATTCTGTTGAATTATTGATGTAAAATGTGGCAATTATAATTAATGCTTGCAGCTAATATAATTACTGAGAGGGTCAGTGTTATTATCGAGCTATTAGAGATGTAACCTAAACGTGTTATTTAATAATATAAAATATAAATTAAATTCGTATTCGGCATCGTTAAGAATAGTATAATTAAATTAAGGGGGGAAACACATGTAAAAAAATGTCAACTTTTATTCCAATCACTTGAATTTCCGTCTGCTCAACAGCTAATAAAATTTTGTTCTAAATGAACCTCCGAAATCAGAAAAAAATTAATAATAACTAATTATTACGGGCCTACGAATTCCGAAAAAAGAGTCAAATTTTGAACTTTTTTTTTCAGCAAGTTGCAGAAATCATATATTTTGTTTTTTCTACTCTCTGAGGTTTATTTAGGATAAAATACATCTAAGAAGAGGGTTGTGTAAGAAAAATAATAATTTTCCAGGCCTCCAGACTCTACGCCAATTTAGTCGGTATTTCCAACATGGCGGCACAATCAGTTGAATAGAGGGCTAACCAATCAGCGGAAAGACTTCAAATTTTCTAAAATTACAGCCTACTGTATGCCCAATAAAGTGCAGAAGTGCTGAGGTTGTATCTCTTTTAGTTCGTCAAAAAAATCCTAAAAAAGGCTATTTTTATGACCGATTACATGTATTTCCCCCCTTAATGCAATGTTGATGAAATCGCATAATTCGTTAAATCCTAATTTTAAGTAAATTACACTGCAATAACTTGTAATAATAGAAGTAAGAAGCTGCACTCTTAATTCTTAAACATTATATATGAACATATTTAAAGAAACATTTATTTAGCCGATCGTATATTGATAATTGTCAGGTCTGTAATATTTAGTATAGAGAGAGAAAACTTTTTTGATTGTTTTATTATAATGAATATTATGTTTCTTTGTTCTATTCTAGGCTATCAGTCTGCCTTCTTATAACATTTGTTGTCATTATTTTTAGCCTTGAGTTGTATGAAAAGATGAGATGAATTCGTGAATAGTGGTTTCGGGATGTTTGGGTTTAGGAGATATGTTATTATTGCGTTGGATACAAAGCTGGTTTAGGTTGTGGAGTATGTGGGTGTTAGTGGCAAATTTTGTGGATAAATATACAGAGTTAGAAGAAATTACTAGAACGGTCGATTATTAATGTATACAACAGTTAGCGAAAAATGTCTAAATTTGTTTAATTTTCACAGAACTTAATTTCAGATTATTTTCGAAGGCCATACCAAATTTGAGTTGGTCAGGTAACTACGATTACGTTCGAATATTAAATTGTTATTCGTTATTATTTTAAACGTCAATATCTAAACTGATGGTTTAGGTATGACTTATGGTTAATAAAAAATGTTCAAAATTGACAGGACTTTCAAAATTAATAGTAATATACGGGGTGTTCCATTTAAAAATATGTAATCTTAATTTTGTCGGCCACAAATACTGTATATTCCAATTTATTACAGATAAGTAATAATAGTTTCAAAAGCCTTACAACTTTTATATAAGACATTTTTGCTAACTCCTGTATCTTTTGAAATAATCGACCGTTCTAGTAATTTCTCCTAACCCTGTATAAGGCGTTGGTTAATTGGGGTAATTTGAAATTTTTGATATAGTTCAATGTTAGATGGATTATTGAGGGGATTATTAGGCTGCCTGATTTTTGTCAATATCCTGAGGGCTAATTTTTCACAGACTTGTAAATTCCCGTACCCATGGTACGGGGATTATGAAAAAGGATTGCAGTGTAATCAAGCAAGGGACCATTTTGTTTATATGAACAGCAGTTTTTGTAGATTTCTTGACTTTTTAAGGTAATAGTTCTAAAATCTCTGTTTGGGATTTATAAGCTTATTCCCAAATTAACTGATTGAGGTTGTAGGCACTTACTTCGTAATACACTTTAATTAGATGAAAAATAAAAAATACTTTTAATTAGTTAATATTACAATGTGAGTAAAAGTATTTTTTTATAAGAAGAGCGAAGTTCTAGCGCTCTGGAATGGAATAAATAGATGGGATTTATTAGAGTTGATGGATATTCTCCATTTAGTATTTAGTAAATTTTGTCTGAAAACTGATTTTAAATTTTTGAAATACACAAATGGAGTGTATCATTTTGTTCCTGCTACTAAGCTCATAAGATCATGTACATAGGTTAAGTAGTCCCCTATGACTTTTATATCTACATTTTCTGTATATAAAAATATTATTAGATGTATGACCAAAATTATTAATATATATAACTATACGTGGAGTCTTTTGGCAAAGGTATGTAAGGGAGTAAAAGAGAAGTGGGTATGAAATAAAAATTCCAAATAAGGGTTTCTCTTGTTGTTGTTATTCATAACTATTGACATATTTGAAAAAAATAATTTTCCTTTATCAATAAATTGTATATACTAGAAAAATAAACAAGAAGTATTGAAAATTGTTATATAAATATAATTAAAAGCCATAGAACTATTTTTAAATGTTTAAATTAATTAATCGTTCAAAAATGTAATCGGAAATCTCTATCAAGCAAAGGATGAATATTTATTAAAAGGGAATGAATAAAATAATTATTAATATTATTATTAGTATTGTTGTGTTGTGTTTTTATTTTATGTTAAAATTAATTTCTGTTAAATAACTTAAAGTTTGTGATTTTTGACATTGGCCATTATTTTCTTAATTAAAAAAAACTCATAGTTCTCATATAAAAGTGTAGTACACATATAAAGTGAGGGCTTTTTTTTAGAATCACATAGATATATATTATTATTCATGTACATTATTTAATGAGACAATAGACATGTTTTATGAATAAAAAGGTATCTGAAAAGATGTAGAATCTATAATCATGAATTATTTCAAATAATACTGACCTCCATTCGTAGGCACCATCTGGCTGTATTTCATTCGTTTGGCTGATGATTTTTATGGGCTCTCCTCCACTTTGTGGTGCTGCATAATTTAGGGCCGATATGCCTAATATTACACCTATATACTGAAATAAATATAATTATATATAGATACGTGGACACATATATTTATTGACAAATTTTACATATTTACATTGACATGAATGAATAATTCATGAGGTAGTGTGTTAATCTATCAAAAGGCGAGAATCGATGAATTATTTTATTAGTGTAATAATAGTGAATTACTGTTACCAAAATCGAGCTATCAGTTTAAAACATAAATTTTAAAGTAAATATTTATTTAAATAGGTAATTGTGAAGGCTCCTACTTTGTGATACATTATGATATAAATGATTGTAAATACCTTTTCTATATATCACACTCTTTTAATCTTTATTTTTGACTATAGTTTCCAGATTTTCGGTCATTTTCAAACTATTCTTCAATTTTTTTTACAAATAACCTTATAAACAATTTTACAAACAATGGCGTTGAATAAAGGAGTATATATTAGGTCAGTTTGATCATTTATTAGTAGAATTCGAGACTCGAGAAAATCCATTTTTAAGCCCTTTTCAGTGAAATGAATTATCTCGAGTAACATCTGCGTCGTCAAAATTGATTAGCAAAGTTAATTTTTCATTTTTGTTATTGTATGAACTTATGTTTTTTAATCTAATTTTAAAATTGCAACCTGACTGTCCCATATATACCCCTTTTCAAGTGTTACTAGTTAATTTATAAATGCCTGATTTATTTATTTTATTTATTCGAGTTTTATTATTATATATAACATTAAATAATTTGTGTGGAGATTTTAGAGAAACGATAATGTTGTGTTTTTCGAGGATGTTTTTGATTGTATTGCTAATTTTACCAAAAAATGGGAATGATTTAAATATTGCGGGGACTTTCTTATTATCAGCATACAAATATTTTTAACTGAGAATACAGATGTACTTGAGATAATTCATTTCGCTGAAAAGGGCTTAAAAATGGATTTACTCGAGTCTCTTGAAATTTATAAAATTAAACGTAATCCTGAAATTCTACTAATAAACGATCAAACTGATACATATATACACGTTGTTCCCTGAAATTTTAAATACGGGCATTCGAATGCATTACTTGTTGCTTAGTTACCACGCTCGGTTTTGGCATAGCTAATTTGTAATAGAATAGGGAATCAAAATGAAACATATTTACATGATATTTTATTATTACTATTTTTACAATCACAATTCTGACGTAACAAGTAACAAATAACTAAAACGTTTATCTTATTAAATGTTCGAAAACATCTTGATGAGCCAAGCAATATCCCAGACGATTATAAAATTCTCATTTTGAAGCTATATAAGTCAAATTGACATGTACTTGCAGCAACAACCATGGCAACCAATAATAATAATCGAAATGCAATACAAACACATTACTCATATTCAAAATTTCAGGGGACAACGTGTATATACTCCTTTATTCAACACCATCTAATTTTTTTGTAAAATGGTTTATAAGTATAGTTTGAATATGACAGAAATTCTGTCAAAACTATAGTCACAAATAAAGATTAAAAGTGTGTGATATATAAAAAAAGGTATTTACAATCATTTATAAATATTTATTTAATTGTTTTTTTATTTTAAATTCCTATGAGACAAGCAAAAAAATAAATTCAATTTTACTCAAATTGGTAGTTCCTAACTCTATTTTAAACCTTAATACCAACTTCAATCTTTAATTATAAATCAATACTAATCTAATAATTATAAAGGACGTACTAAAGATAATTATTTGCAATAATATTATGAAGATCATAATGACAGTTTTTAATAAAATTTTAAATAAACATGGATCATTTAAATATGATAGGCCTGATTGTTTATTAGAAATAAGAACAAATATATTGCTTTATTTTGAAGAGATTCTATTTCATATTGAGATAAATGATTGGGTTACCAAAAAATATATTTGTATTAAGAGATAAAATTACGATAAGATGCCTAAAGTTATAAATTATATTCAAAGGATCTATTTATACTATTTATTTAGCTTTAGTTTATAAATTTGAATTAATCTTAATATTGTGTTCTTGGCTAAAAAGGAAATAAATAAACTATTAGGAATTTAAATATGAGACCTAGTGTATCAATTTTAGTTCTTGATTTAACCACTATTAATACATAAAAACGCGTGTATTGTTATAGATAATTTGTTTATTATAAAGAAAATATTCAACAAAATACAAAAGTGACGTTAATTTTTGAATTGTAGTTAACAAAATAATTAAAACCTTTTCTAGTTAATGGGGAGAATTATATTCTAATGTTGCTGCCTTTCAAAAAGGTAACAATGTAACCAAAAATCTACTAGTTTTCCATGAATTCTCTTCTTTTCGCCAAATATTCATTTAGTGAAAAGAAGATAATTCATGTAAATGCAAGAGAACAAAATGTGATTTAAATCTCCATCGCTGGAACCACATTCACTCTTTGACTTCTGTTTACTGAAAGTAATATTAAATAAATTAACATAAAAAAATAATTATTATTATTAATGTGAACAGTCACCCATGTTGGTTTCAGCTTATATTATATTTTTTTGGTTTTGTATTGTGGTAAATTATCAAAGATTTGCCGCAAGATTATCAACATATTAACAAAGCCTTCTAGATCTTCTGAAAAGAATGAAATTCTAAATTTAGGGTTTAAAATATTTAGTTGTTGAAAAATTATTTTCCAATAAATTTTGAAATGGTATGACAAAGAATTCAAATTAAAATTTAGGGTTCAAAATATTTAGCTGTTTTTTTAGGAGGTGTCACATACAACAACACAATTGTATTTTAATAAAATTTAAAATTTTTATTTAGGAAACTCAAAAATGCAATTTTTGTACGGAAATATAAAATTTTTATTTACCTACATGAATATCATGGGTTTATGTATAAAATGCTATTTAGTATTTATTTAATAATAAGAAAGATTGCACTAATATTTTAATAGTAGAAAATAGTATAATCTAAGTTTAGATCACACGCTTCTCTTCTATCTTTATTTTTTTTTGCTTTATTACCATTAATTAATATTCCAAACACTTTTTTAAATTGAAATTAAATTTGTTTTTAATATGGAACTAGTTGTTATGTTTCTACCTCTACTTTTTTTTTGGCATAAAGATAATTTGAAAGATATGACACATTTATAAAAAAACTTTTCACAAATTAGTAATGAAATTTTCTAAATTTAATTAATCATCACTTGCTATTACAGATGTATTATTTTTATGTGAGCAAATTTTTGCACTAATCATAATAATTGTTGCGACGGCTACTACGTGGTAATTCATTATTAACACACTTACTATGTTTTTACCACTAAAAATTATGTAATATGTATAAACACATATATTACAAAAACACGACTTAAGTGATAATGACATTAAAACGTTGAAACTTAAATCGTGTTTTGTAATATCTGTATATATATTACATAATTTTCAGTGGAACAACATATTAAGTGTGTTAATTTAATGTTTATTTTTGCACTATCTGGAAGAAACAATCCAAGTAATTTTGAGTTTAAACCGAGATAGTTCTGCTTCGATCATCATTCTAAAATTAGTTAATATTCAACATTCTTTCAGTTAAGACAATTTTAATAATTTTAATAATTGTAAAGCCCATGTTAAAAGTTACTAGAAGTATTATATTTTACTTGATGGAACTATAAAGTAGGAACTTTCTTTTTAAACAGTTTTTACCTTAACTCTTTTTTGTATTTTGTGAAATTTAGTGATATTCAAGTATTTCAATATCTTCCTTAAAATTAAGGAATATATTTAGTTCTTGAATCTTCTCGGCGTTCACTTCGTGGAACATTTCAATTTTTTAAAATAAAGAAAACATAACTTTTTTATACCACTTTTTATTACACTTAGTACTAGTTTTGATAATGATTAATATAAACTAGTCACGAAAAGGGTAATAAAAAGTTATATAAAAAAGTTATAAGTTTTCTTTATCTTTAAAAAATGTATTCAAGTTTACTATTTAATTATAAATTTGCTAATTCACTTTTTTATTTTACGATTTCTTTACTTTTGAATTTCCAATTTCACTTTCTGGTTTATTTATTATATTTTCTAATTTTATTATTCATTATTATGGATGTTTAATTAAAATAGATCTATTATTATAATTCATATGTTTATGACTACTTTTTGAGAGCTTAAGTTTAAGATGATAGGTGAAGTATTTTAAACAATATGAAATCATTAACACTCCAGTGTTATCTATATGAAGTTATTAGTTTAGATTTTTGAGGAGATGTAGAAAATTTATATCTTAATTAATTTAACTCTGAAATAACGTAAATAATATCAAATAAATACACTTATTTACAACAGTATTAATGATGTAGATAATACCGATGAAAATGATCGTAATTATTTTATACATTTACCTTTATTCGGACTTAAATTAATTTTAATTTTAAATGCTTTAGTTTTACACCGAATAGTTTTTAACATTGTTCAATATAATATAGTTAATAATCTCTGTTTACTTAAAATTATTTGTCGGAAACTCCAAAAATACTTTTTAAAATAAACAGAATTAAATATTTTCTACATATAAATAATATAAGACTGTATATCTTACCAATAACCAACCCATATTGTAACCCACAAATACGAACTACACACTAATAATAGTAACCTTAACTGATTTCAGTTTGCCAGGTTTCACCCGTATTTATATGCATTTGCGAGATTCCTTCCTATTTTACTGTCCCATTCTTTCCCCCGAACAATAATCATGCCATCATCTCATCCTCCCATCCTTCTCCTGCTGCATTTACCAATACACACATATACCTATTACAACATCGGTAAGAAACCGCATCACAAAACAAACACACACTGCATAAACATGCAATAATAATTGCGTTATTGTTCCTATAAAATGCAACTTCTGCAATTTAAAAATAAAATGAAATGATTATAAAATACTAATAAAACTAATTTACAATTATAAAAAGACTAACAAAATACTCGTATTACAATTATTGATTTACAACCTAGGTATATTTTCGTAATTCATTAAATTCAACGAATCATTGAAGTATACTATTGCGTGCGTGAAAATTATAACAATCAAGTTATTCATAGAATTACAAATAAACACTGTCATTTTGCTTCTGTATTCTACATTTGCAATTCAATTAAACATCAATTGTATCAAGGTTATATGCAGCAGATAATATGGAATGAATCTTATTTTCAAATTAAAAATAAAGTTATATATAATTTTAAATAATTATTATAGCCTATTGTTTATAAAAATAGATTACTAACGTTGCAGTGAAAAACGTGTAATAAAATTTAATTAAAATCTAATAGAATGAGAATAGGAATATTACTGTGCATTGTCGTTTTAATAAAATGATTACTTAATGATCACTACTATGTAAGTAGTATCTTATTGAGTGTATATATAGTAGAACAACTTAATTAAATTAATATTTTAGGCGAAAGTCACGGGTTAACAATCACAATATTAATTTTATATATCACCACAGTTTTAATAAAATCGTTAAATATTATAGTTAAATAATTTTTACACAGCACAATTGGATGTCTTCAATTGTGCTGTGTAAAAATTATATAACTCTATACAGACAATACAAGTTTGAAACTGATTAGCCTTCAAACAAAATCATGTTTTATTTAAATTTTCAACATATATCAAGAAATTAACGCCCCAAACATTCATAAATGTACTAAAATATTCGTTTTCTCTACTTCAATTTCAAATTTGGCTTTGTGTTTATGTTCTGAACTATACTTGCATTAATATGTGTTATCGAAATAAGCTGGCAGCTGCAACTTGTTTTCTTTTTATTAAACTCATTTGTGGATAATTGATCCCGGATATAAAATGCTTATTTTCCCTAGTATTTATTTATTACTTACACAGAGTCGCTGATATATACATGGAAACGGTCGAATATCTCCTAAAGTAAGATAACTAGTGAAAAAATAGTTAAAAAAAACCCTAAAACTTTTATATCTTTTTTCGCTGCTATCTTACTTTAGGAGATATCCGACCGTTTCCATACATATCAACGACGCTGCATATTTTTATAATAAACCATTTTTTTCTGTTAAAATTTTATCGTTCCATTTTTCAAGACGTATTTATTTTAAATTAAAATAAAAGTAGTATGTATAGGTTTATAGGTTATAGGTTAAATAGGGTACATGTGATGTGTGTTAGCCTCTCATGAAGTGCATACCCAGAGCCATGAAGCTACTGTGGTTATAGTTAGGTCCATAAATGCTTATCCCAGTACCTCTCTTATTTTTGGCACCATCCGTTTACCAGGCTGATATTCCTCGACTAAACTCCCCCTCTACGTCTACAAATATTCCGAGTGCTATTTGCTTGTATAGGATGGCTCGTTTTGCCTCTTTTACGTGGTGGTGTATAGCATCGTCGGTGAATTTTCCAACTTGAAATGCGAATTCCTTGGAATTTAACCTAGTGCTTAGCTTGCTTTGTATATATTTTCTGTCTTGTCATGGAGCAATTCTCTCCAAGCCGCACTGCAGAAGCGCGGGAAAGATACCGTCCATTCCTGGGGATTTAAATGGCTTGAAGCTGTTTATGGCCTAAGTAATTTTGCTGAACGTGAATATTTTTCCCGATAAGCAGCGGCTATCTCGATTGGAGCAGTGAGCCACTACTTTTGATTCCGGTAAGTGAGTACCTAGAAGGAGCTCTAAACTTTTCTGTTGATTCATGATGTGGCTGCCGTCATTTCTTTTTAAGATGCCGACCGCATTGGTATGATTCTTTTATAGGACTTTCCGGAGTCCATTTGCTGGTGTCAGATTGTCTATTCCCTCGCAGTAGGCCTTCCAAGCTTTTCGTTTAGACTCCCTGAGTTGCCTATTGAATTCAGTCAGGGCATATCTGTAGGCGGCCTATTGCCTGTTTTCTTGGCTCTGTTGAAGGATTTTCGAGCGGAAGTCTTGAGGCTAACCAATTCCTTGTTCCAACAAGAAACATTTTTCGATATGTTTATTTTCTTTACCGGGCAGCTTTTCTCATAGGCTGCTACCGTGGTATCACCTTAGTGTAGTGAGTCCTGTTCTAATTCCTCTATGGTCCCAATATTATATTGGAGGCCAGTCTATTTTTCGCGCCACTCTGCCCTCTGCTATTTCCGTATACCGACTTATATCGCTATTTTAGAATTAAATGACCACAAAAAGTTATACTTTTCGAAATAAATTTACAATTAACGTTAAGCAAACTGTTGAAATCTACAAACCATCTGACTTCAAATATTAAATCGGTAACAGGGCAGACAAATATACTTGTTTGGATACTGTTTTTCCTGTTCGTTCACGGAAATGTATAAGCATTATATTTTCATGAGTACATTGATTTGTGCTCCTAAGCATTTCATTTATTTTCATATTTAGGTCTGCAAGTTATATAAATGACATTAATAATTAAGCATACATTTATTCTGATTGTCCGGATTTTATCATTTTTAATTATAATGACAATCACGCCTTTATAGAGAAAATACAGCATTAACAGGCATCCAAATTAAGTAGGCCGCAAAATGTAATTATAAATTATTATTATTGTCCTTAGCAAAAACCATGCCACTGATTAAATGTCTACTAGACCAAAACAATTAGCTTTTTAAATAATCGTGTCATTATCAGAACTGAAGCAAAAGTTGTATATAACGGAATATATAAAAAATAAATACCACGAACAAAATTACAAATTAACTAGGCAATCTAGCAAAATTTTATAATACTATATAAGAATCTTGTAAACACGTAATAGTATTGAATATACACTGTATCCCAATATCGATGTTCATCATTGGTATCCTTGTTATTAGCAGAGATAGAGCAACGGTTAAATAAGGAATGTTTTGCAGAAATCAGTGCCCATAAGAAATCACATTTTAAATTCTCCTTAACTTTCTTCAATTTTAAGATATTTTGGAAAAACTAAAATTTACCAATTTTAATATCCTCAATAACTCCTTAAGCGTTATAAATGGCGACCTTGAACCTTTACATTATTCAGACACTTCAAAATTATTGGTGCAATCCCCCGATTGGCATTTATTTCCAGGTTATTAGCACAATCTTTTGTTTTTCTTATAGTGGCCATATTGGATTTCGGGTGGTTTGTTAGATAGTGCTTAAAAATGCTTTTTAACGATGTATAACATGCAGTTACAAGCAAAATAGAAGATTTTGCATAACATTACGAACAATTATACAAGTTTTAAATGATAATGACTATCACGGAAGATTATAGCTTAGCAGTTAATACTTTCATAAATGTGAAGATGACGCTAGTTTACTTAGAAAAATACTATGGACAGATGAAACTCGATTTGCCAATTGTGGAGTCTTCAATAGGAATAACTATCATCATTGGCCTACTTAAAATCCAAATTTAGTAAATCAAAAAAGATTTCAAGTTCGATTTGGTTTAATTTAAAAGCATATAGAACATATTTAGGAGGATTGATAGCCGTTTATCAAAACTAAAAAAAAAATATGTATCTTATTAATCCCCATTTAAATATTACATTGTATATTCGGCGTCTGTAAATAAGCAAGATTACTAAATATTACTACAAATAAATTCTCCTGTTATTTAAAATATTACTGCATTAATGCTAATTATGAAACATCATGGTTCTAACTAATAAATTAGTATAAGCACTTATATTGTCATAAGAATTAATATTAGCGCCATTTAAATTCCAAATAGAAGATAATAAATTACCTAAAATTGCAAATTTATGATCACCATAATTATTAGCAATATAATCAATTAAGGCATAATATGTTAGATATGAATAAATACTGGTCGTAGGCGGAATATAAACTGTGAATAGACACTTAATGTGAACTATAATAAATATTGGTGTTAATAAGTACGCAAGATGATACGAAATAATAAAAATTAACACATCAACATAAGGATTTTTTAACCGAATATCAGATGATTTATCATTTTTAAACAACATATTCCAATATATTTAAAAAAGACCCAATTCACTATGCATCACTTAATCACCAAGTTAGGTTTCTACGATAACGATAACATCTAAGTGGCGGAGATTTAAATTCAATTTAATGTTAGTGTAATATGGATACCATATAATTGAGGTATACTCTAGTTTATTATGAATTAAAGCGAAACATAGAATTTTCAGTACGTCAATATTGGTAAAATGTGTTGCTATACGCATAATAAAATCCAAGCCCGTAAAGGCCGAAGGCGTGGTAGCATTTACACGGGTGATGGCAATCAAAAACAACCTCAAGACCCTTCATTTCGCATTTTTCTATGCAGTTATATTATATTCATTTTATATTTTCACATCATCTGCATTGGTTAACAGTGTATAGGAAATTGTAGAGATAAGACCATCTATAAAAAGAAGGAGTAGGAGTGACCCAAAATTATATACTTGAGGCACATCGAATCTAGAGACAAACGCCATTAGAAACTTACTTCTTAGTTTATAATATGAAGAAATACGATTTAAAAACGTTCCGAAAATACCAAAGGAGCTCAGTTTGCTCACTGATATATTATGATCAAGAAGATCAAACACTCTCTAGAAGTTATTATATATCACATCAGTCTGGCCACGTCCATCAATCGTTAAGAACGGCTAAATTAGTTATTGCAGATCCACCCGACAGAAAACCATGCTGATTAGTGCTTATGTATTTATGAACGTGGTTTTACATAACGATATATAAAATTTGCTAAAATACTCTAACGAAATTAGGTTGATATGAGACGATGTTTAAATAAAATCCAACGTTGTGGAAATATACTTGTACAAATTGATAAATTAAATGTGATAGCTAAAGACTACTTAAAAAAAAACGCAGTCATTGAGTTTTCAGTCGACTAATCCTAGCAATAACAGTTGATTCAGTGATAGTGGATATAAATAGGATTTCGCGATTTGTAGTATCAGCAAATGCATGCAACCATTTTATTAGGCTCGGAATATTTGCTATCATCACTTTGCATTTCACCAGGAATTCGGCTGGTACCATTCTATAAATAAATATTCTTTCAGAGAGCAAGTACGCTCTGTTCTTCCTAGAAATTTGAGAGTTTTTGTTAATACATGCAATCTTTGAAATTCTCTTCCATAGTAGTGAGATGAAGTTGATTTCCATTTACAATGATAATTCATCTGTAACCTAATATTTTCCTTTGAAACCTAGAAGTAAATCGATTTAACTGTGCTATCGCCTTAATAACAAGTCACATTTTATATTTTCTACACTGGTGTTTACTTTGCATTTTTGGTGCGTTTAAGTTCAAAAGGAATACATTTTTATAATACGAATTATTATTGAAATTTTATTAATTCTATTATCCTCAAATTGCTGAACAGTCACTACAAACATATTCATGTTTCAATTTTGAAACTTGTTATTAAGATAGAATTTCTGGCCTTTAACAAAAACCATTTTCTTAGATATAAAATCAATTTTCTTAAATATATATCTGCTACAAGTAGATTTTAATTTAACCTCAGTATTAGTGTTATTTTCATCGATTCATCAATCTGTTTCTACGTTTTATATATAACGTATATAATCTTCTTTTATTAGATTGGTAAGATTTAAAAAAATAGCTTAACGGCTACTATGGATTCTGTACCTTAGGTTTAAATAACGTCCAAAAGGTAGAGCTTTGTACAGAATGGTAAATTTGAATTGTATAACAAATTACGTTTACTGGTTCTTTATTTGCATATACAATTTTCTCTGTTAGATAACCTTTGTTCTATTTTACTGTCCTATTTCAAGCAATCTATATGTGTGGCTTACAAAAAATCAACAATATTAAAAGTCAGGTAAAGATTATTATTATTATATAAAGTACTAGGCAGGTAATTTATTTACAAAAAAAGTAATTGAAGTGAAGTGCGTTGGACTAGAATTTCAACCTTGTCATTGGGAATCAAATAGAGTTTGATTTTGCAGCTCTTTCTGATTCTGTAGTAATATTGATAATTGATCATGTGCTTTTTATTATGAATCACATGCTAATTAACACTATCTTAACTGTTGTAACTTACAAAAATAGTCAAATAAGGGATAGTACTATATTTTAAAACCAGATTAGGATTTACATTGCATAACACACACTGCTTTGTTTATATACTCAAAATTCTATAAGTAAATTTTCACTTTTCAATTTTGATTAAAGTCATCAAAGTTGTTTAGTGGAAATAAAGTTAATTGACTTATTTTGTTAATTTTTGTAAAAGCTGCATTAAAATAGTGAACTTTTTATAACCAATAAAACACACTGATGCATGTAGTGGTATTTTGAATGCCACCACTAATGTCTTAAATATTTAAGTTAACCAACCAACCAAGTGAATTTTTAATCAACTATTATCTATTATATTTAAAGTTTCATAAAATAGTCATAGAATATAAAACTTTTAAAACTACGAAAAAATATTTCATTTTTTCTGTGGTAAAAATAAAAAATATTATTCTTCATTCAGTTTATATAATTGGTGACACTACATAGGCATATTGATGGTTTGGTTCTGTTAAAGCAGCTCAAAATAAACGACTCCTCTTTAATCGCACTATGTTAGAAGCATATTATTTTGATCGATATTTGCTTTCAAAGTGGTGGCAGTTTCTTTACTGGGCTTACATTATAATTGTTTTCGCACGACATTGTCGTAAACTATCCGATTTTCATCGGTAGTGATAAAATGTTTGAGAAATTGATTATTTTCCTTGTTTTCAAGAGTTTGTCACAGGGTTTATGTACTTTGTTAAATTAATTTCTTTGATAATAAAAATATATAAGTCCTTTACGATGTAGAAAATTAACTAATAATTAGAAAAAAAACACGAAAATATTTCATCAATATAATATAGCTGTACTGAAGAGATCGAAAGATCGAAACAGTGTCTGCAGATGGTTATAAACTTGATCGTTGAATTATTTAATTACTTTTGCTAATTTATTTTTAATTACATCAACCTAAATTTATTTCTTGTTCCAAATTTATCATACTATAGTCACACATAAACTATTTAACGTACATTCAATCATGTTTAGTTCATTTTACAGAAAGAAATACGTTCAAATTAGTGTTGCTTTGATAGCCTTGCTATTTTGTAACAACGCAAATTACTTTTATATCATTCAATGTCTGTCGAGGTACTAGCTAGACAAGTAGTTGTTTTAAAGGTGATTTGTTCTTGTAGTCTTGAGTCTTATTAATAAATAAGACTCATTTGTTGTAGATTTTACGAAATATTTTCGTGTTATTTCTAATTTCTTTGAGTTTATGTGGAACCCAAATATTCTTTAAATGACAACTGGAGTGTCTCCTGTCAAATAATATTTAGGTTAGATGATTGGACTGCAGATTGTTTGTTTATGCGAACCGAAAAGATTTAAGACTCAACCCACTACTTTATAATTTTTCTATATTTCCTTAATTTTCTTTTAACATACTTGTTCATTTCAGTATTGGAAGCACCTTTTGATTTCGTTCTATTATATATGTACAAGTACGTTTTTTGCATTGCGTTTTACATCCACGAAATGACGAATGATCCCTTTAAGTCTTTTTTATTTTTGGAACCATGAGACTCCGAGGATGATAAAACTAGCGAATAGGATAGGTATGTGGGTTCAGAGCCTTAAGAGAGGGAGCTGAACATAACGTCTAAATAATATTATTGGTTTATTCTCTAGTTATTTTGGCACAAATTCTAAGTGAACGACCCTTTTTTTGTCAAGAAAACAAATCAATGTCGTATTTACATTCGGTGACAAGCTTCAGTTCACATTTTTCACCAAACCAGCGGTGAAATGCGCTGATTTTAGCTCAAGGATAAGCCGGATAAATCAGGTTTTACTGATATTGTCTTGTATTCGAGCAGGTGAAGACCTAACAGACTGATCTTTAAAGGCTATTTCTCCTTTATTTAAACCCAAAAATCTATTCATGCACGTGAGTTTTACTAAGTAAAATTCTAAACTGATTTCATTATCACAATAGTTTTTGTTGTGTTTCTACTATGCAAAGGACAACATTTTACAGCCGCACATAATTTTAGGAAGGAGCCACTTTTTTGGTTTTATAATATACGAACACAATACTGAGGTCCCAAAATAGTGGTGACGTAATTTGCTTCTACATGTACTCGAATATGATGTAAAATATAGCATATCCTAAACATGCTCTATGGGATTTAATCAAGACTTAATGTAGGTTCTTGTTGGAAGTCTAAAGTGATTTGCGCAGTATGTGGTCTTGCGTTATCCCGCATTAACAAAATTTTTAGACCTATTCCATATGCCATAGTGCCAACATGTTCTTCTAACACAGTGGCAACAGAGATTAGCGTTAAGATTTCCTGGAATTACAACAAGATCGGTTCTACTGTTGATAGTAATCGCACCCCAACCCAAAACCGAACCTCCTTTAAATCTTTCGACTTTACGAGTAATACACGAAAACTTAACGAATTCCATTGTCGAAGTTGCAAAATTCATCATTGCTATTCTGTGACGTCGTGTCAAATAGGGTTTTCGGACGGGTAATCTTGTCCTCGAATTTGATTTCCTCAACCTATTCCTAATTGTTTGGTGGGATACAGTGATCCCATGCATCGTCCTGAGGGAAATTAAGAGGTCTTTCGCCGTAGAAACTCTATTGCGAATACCTGAAATCAGTAAATATCGGTCTTGGTTTTGAGTTGTTTTTCTTTTGCAGCTCACTGTACCTGTCTCCAAGTACCTATTCACAATCTCTGAATAAGAGACAGGCTTACGTTGAAATTTCTTGAAACTTGTCGAAGGCTTTTGCCATTTTCATTTAATGTTATAGCACGAACAATTTCCACTTCGTTGAGATGTCTTATTTTCACTTAACTTAGGAAGAAGGCCTTCATAAAACAATTAAATAGAGTCTTTCGGATCTCCTTAATTTTATTTGCATGTAATTTCCAGTTTGAATATTATTAGTGACTCGCTAATTGTTTTGAGCAGTGTAGTTGTAATGACAATTTTAATGATATTTCATTTAAAAATTACTTTTGCAAAGTTTTTATAAATCAATGCAAATATAATTATGTATTTAAAAATATAGCATGTTCAGAACTCTAGTAAATTAAAGTCATAAACAATTTCAGTTGATCTAGACTTATACCATTCACAGGTTACTTTATATTTTTTGGTTATTAGTATTGTAATATTAGTATATGTGCATATAGGCATGTCTAAATAATCTTATATTTAAAATACTGTAAATGTTTTTTTTTAATAATGATGATGACTACGAGAAAGTAATATTTCTTAATTAAAAGTACCGTTGTTTGTTTTATTCATATCTTACTATTAATCGTATATGTTCATTAATTATACCTACTTAAATTAAAAATATTCATATTTTCAATTAAACAGCGCCTTGCTTATTTATTACGAAATTACATAATTGATTATTAATAATCTGGAGATAATGTTTATTTGTTAATATGATAAAAACGTCCCCAAATTTGCCATTGTATAATAAATGTATCTAGCTTAATTGGTTTATAAACTTGTCAAATCTCAAATAAAATAATAAGACAAAGCAATATTATTTTAAAAAATGCAAATTTTAAAAATATTCAGATATATGAAGATTATCCTTAGTGCACATACACTGAACATTTTACTTTAAAAAATGTTTGCAAGATATTAATGCATATACAGGGTGGGTCACGAATAACGACCATTAAAAGTTTACGGGGTTCCTGCAAGAGGAAAAATCTGAAAAAATTCAACATTGTACGGTTGATTGCGATCTTCTCATGGAAAATATTTTTGACTTTATATCACTTCCGGTTGTACCGGAAATGGCTACCAACCTTGTTATTTTAAATGGAACATACTGTATATTATTTAATTTTTAAATTCCTTGTTCGATTGCCTACCTCTCCATATGGGTTTATGTCCACTTAACTTTTACAGTTTTTGATTTAAAAATTTATTTGTCAAATATTGACCTCAAATAGGCGTTTAGAAAAATGCCTATAACTTCTACTAGGTATAAGATAGACACATGAGCGGAATGTTGTATTGTACCAAATGGATTCCTCTACAAAGGAAAAAAATTTACATGTGTCAATTTTGACAGTTGGTATTTCAAAAATATCAATATTTCAGCGCCTACTTAAAAACATCATATTTCAATTCTTTCAAATGGATTGACCAATATTTTATCTCATAGTGTTATTCGTAAGACCTTTTGCTACAAATAAGTATTATACATCCCTATATCCAGAGCCAGTAGTTTTTGAGTTATTTCGAAATTAGTTTCCTCTCAGAATTTTTATTTGAATGATTCCTGTTCTATTTACACGGGCATTGTAGTAGGCTTCTGTCAATATTTGTTGAGTCCAACGTATTAATATTTGTGTACGCTTCTTTCGAGTAATAATAAAATGAATACCTATACCAATAAAGAAATTATGAATTTATTTGTTATATATGGCCAGTGCAACAGAATTGTTGAGAGAACTTGCAAAACTTTCAACGAAACTTATCCACACTTACCGCCGATTGATAGAAAAAAGTTTCGAAGACTGGAGTCAAATTTTCTACTATTAACAAAACGCAGAAAAAAATCAACTAAAGCTAATAACCGAGAATGAGGAAATTCAAGTAAATGTTTTGACTTATTTTCAAGCAAATCAACGCGCATTAGGTTGCTAGAGGATTTGAGAGTAAGCAGAACCAAACTCCAAAGAATTTGAAAAATGTATCGAATGCATAATTGTAAATATAAATTATTTTCTCAAGATGCAGAGAACAGGATTGATTTTTGTGAGTTGTTGTTGCTTAAAATTAATATAATTTGGACGAACAAATCAAGTTTCTCTCATGAAGGTATTTTCAATAGAAAAACCAATCACATGTGTGACAATTGAAAATCCACATATATCTTTGAGGTCGTAAAAAAATAAAGATTATGCAAATGCCGACAATACCCGAGAAGAATTGGAAGAAAGGGTGCGAGCTGCATTCGCGAAATCCTAATTCAGAAAAAATTAGGCGAGCAACATAAGAGGGTGACGCAACACGTGCTGCACAGTGTTTACATGTTAATGGTTATCATTTTGAACAATTGTTATAATTTTTTTTCTGACAACTTTTTTCAGTTCCTGCATTTAATTACTTATTTAAAAATTATTTTATTCCAGTCTTCTTGCTTCAGTTTTATTTGTAAGTTGTAACTGGGGATAACTATTCATTTTAATAATATTCGGACGAATTTTTCCTAATTCGATTCAATAAATATTGACAGAAGCCTACTATAGTGCCTGTGTGGATATAAGAGGAATTATTGAAATGTGAGAGGAAATAAATTTCGAAATAACTTAAAAACTACTGGCTCTAGATTTAGTGATGTATAATACTTTTTTGTAGCAAATTGTCTTGCGAATCACCCTATAAGATAAAATATTGGTCATTCCATTTGAAAAAATTGAAATATGATGTTTTTAAGTGGGCGCTGAAATATTGATATTTTTGAAATACCAACTGTCAACATTGACACATGTCATTTTCTTCCGTTGTAGAAGAATCGATTAGGTACAAAACAAGATGCCGCACGTGTGTATCTTGTACCTATTAGAAGTTATAGGCATTTTTCTAAACGCCTATTTGAGGTCAATATTTGACAAATTAATTTTTAAATCAAAAACTGTAAAAGTTAAGTTGACATAAACCCATATGGAGAGGTAGGCAATCGAACAAGGATTTTAAAAATAAAATAATATACAGTATGTTCCATTTAAAATAACAAAGTTGGTAGCCAGTTCCGGTACAACCGGAAGTGACAGAAAGTCAAAAATATTTTCCATGAGGAGATCGCAATCAACCGTACAATGTTGAATTTTTTTCAGATTTTTCCTCTTGCAGGAACTCCTTAAACTTTTAATGGTCGTTATTCGTGGCCCACCATGTATGTTTTTTTAAATTTAAATTTATAAATTTATATCCATAACCAATACTAATAAATATTTAAACATTAGTCAATGATAATATTTTGTGCTATATAAGGCGGGGAGATAAATTTTAATGCGTGTATATTTTCTTTAAGAAGATAAGACATTTTACTGCGCCCGTTATTAACAAGGTATAGTAATTGTACACATATTTTCATAAACATGTATATATACCGCACAACTTCTTAAACAATAACGTTAATACTTTTTAATTATTTAACTGCATAGGAAATATATTTATTTCCGATTGTATGTGCAATATAATTAAATTTCCCATAATATAATTACATTCACCATTTAGTAATCTAGTAAATAGTATAGGTTTATGTATTTAGTTGTTTGTATTGCATAAATTCATTGTCCGTACAAATTCTTTGAGTGAATAAGGGCGTGAGAAAAGGACGATCCTTGCATTTTCAGATAAGGATGTGCATACATCAAGGCAGGAATGCAAAGTCGAGTAAAAGTCGAACGGGACGTCCATCAACCGTTCCATTCTTTATTGTTTATTGTCTCTTTCAATGCAAAAATTATTAAATCTCGAATCAATATATTTATCAATTGAATTACCATCTTCCACATGTACAAACAACCATGCATTATTTAACCGCAGTCAGTAATCATTTCGCAATTGATATAACGCAACACTTGATTAAAAACATTATAAAATGTGTTGTTTCAATTCATCTTGTAATAACAATAATAATTACAATTTATTTTGAATTTACAAAAAAAATATTACTTCGATATTATCAGTATCTCGTTTTAAATCAATCGGATCAATCGTTTTTGAAATACATTGTTTAAAATATCGTTTTACAAGTATGCGTTAATAAGTGTTTATAATATATTAGTCTTGAATCTAATAATTGGTACAATATATAAAGTCCATGTAGATTCTGAATAATAGTGAACTATAATAATAATATGTTTATTCTCAAAATAATAAGAGAGTTACAATAGGACTAAACGTGCCTCACAAATATCAATATCTTGTTTAATAGAATAGATCCACTCGCGACCCAACTGCCTAGCTGTGCACATGTGCCTTGCAGATTAGCGTTTTAGTAATCGGTTAATTATTAATTTATTACTATGGTTCACCCTAGTACAACAGTGACTAAGATAAAGTCGAAGAAAAGTGACAAGCGGAAGAGAGGCCGGCCCAAAAGAAGTGATAATGAACAAGAATCAAAAAAGCGACAAACCTCGCCTGGAGGCGACACAGACAGCAGCTTGGACATGGACACCTCTCACTCATTAACGGCAAGTAACACCACGCTAAACATTCCCAACCCCTCAACATCATCAAACACAACACCAATTACATCTACAACAATACTTACACCACAAACACAACAATATAACAACACATACAACTTCATTACTGTCACCGAATACACTAGACTACAAATGGTACAATTATGGGTTACCAATATTAACGACAAAGAGGCCATAATTATTAAAACTAAAGTGGGTTTCATAGTTAAATCAAACCGCAATAAAGCCACGTGTGAAAATAACCTGAAAATCCTCCAAGGTAAAAACATCATACGTTCTTTCGCGGTGTCAAACGCCGCGCCTCGTGAGCGAAATCCCGCAGCGCCGTCGTACTCGTGCGTCATCCGATCGCTCGAGCCCGAGATAGAAGACGCGGCTATCAGCGCGCATTTGAATTCGGCCGGCATCGAGCATAGGTTCTGCCGTAGAATCATTTCTAAAGCAACCGGACTAAAAACCAGAATGGTTCGAATAATAACTGCTTCTCATAATGCATATACTAAACTACTTCAACAACAGTTCAAATATATGTGCAAAGTATACCCGGTTGAAGAGAGTATGGCACCACAACCTCTGCCCGCACCCTGCTCAAAATGCTCAAAATTCGACCACACAACAGCCGACTGCAAAAATAAAATTCGCTGCGATAAATGTACTGGTGAACATTTCACCTCCGCCTGCCCGACGCAACTCCCGGCTAAATGCAGTTCCTGTGGCAAAGATGATCACGGCGCCTGGTCCACCAAGTGCCCCAATCGCCCCCTCCAGCCCATTGAAGGAATCCCAAATGTCAAGATTCACCTCACAAATAAAAAATCATCAGACATTGACGACGAACAAGTAAAGAAATCACGCATACACAAATCATTTACACTTCATGATCATATTCTGGACACTTATATATCAGAGATAAATAACCCTACTAATACAGACAGACAGGCACTTTTAAAAAAACTTCGTGATCGTTTCATTACCTCATACAATGTAGACACACATGCATCATTTTCAGGCAACCGAATGTTTGTGGTCATGTTTGATCAATCCGCTCCGCACATTATTCCCACTGCCCCCATCGAAGGCGTTCGCACAGCCCACTCAATCATTAATGTTCAATAGTCTTAACCTCATATATTCCAATATAAACTCGCTCGCTAACAAATCATATATCCTCTATAATTACCTTACAAATAATCCCACACATGTCTGCATGCTAGTCGAAACCAAATCCCAACATCCTTTCTCATTTCATAAGTGGCCATTTTTGCAAATCCCAGCTACCATTCATAATCATAACGCCAGAGGGGGGTCAATAGCGGCAGCTCATCCTTCTATTAAACTTGGTAAAGCTAATCCCCCAAAAATTAACAATCCTCTAAATGAATGCCTCCATTTCACTCTATCCTTTCCCCTTTTCCAAATTAACTTGTTCCTAGTATATATACATCCTCATTCCTCAATTGATGACTCAATATTTATAAAAGCTTCCTTATTCGACAACGCCATCATTGTTGGTGATTTCAATATGAATAAATCAAAATCCCGTCATATGTCATCATTCCTTTCCAACTCAAACTTCATCCGCATTCCCACCCCTCCTACCTTTATAATGAACGACTCCCAAGCCACCACCCCTGATGTACTACTTTGCACCCAAAATATCCGTAACCTTATACAGTCCGTCACTCTAGTTCCTGACTTGTGTTCCGACCACCTCGCCATTAGTTTCCAAATAAAAATCCCTCTAGATCCTCCCCAACAAATCCCTAAACTATTTTACAATTTTAAAAAATGCAACATCGATAAAGTTAATTCAGAAGTATCACAATATATTACCGCCAATCCTATTATTAACCCCAACTCTATCACTCACTTTAATGAAATCCTCTCCTCTTCCATTAAACAAAATACACCCTAAATATCAAAACAATTTTATAAATACCCCCTCCCAAAATACATCCTCCGACTTATTAAATTCAAAAGACAATTATACAGAGACATACAACAGACGGACACAAATGAACTTAGACAAAAATTTAATAACCTTAACAAAGACATTAAAAGACTTATAACTGAATACAAGACGGACGTTTGGATTAATACCTGCAGCAAAATTAACGACTTAAAGGGAAAAACATTTTGGTCTGAGATAAACAAACTCGCCAAATACAAAAAGACAGACAATTTACAGAACATCTTCGACCCGTCAACTAACGAGACCATTACAGACCCCGACTTAATTGCTCAAAAATTTGCGGACAGTTTTAACATGACCTTTTCAATGACACATGACCCAAACTTTGACCGCACACATTTTAATAAAGTAAACGACTGGTACATTAAATATTTTGAAAAAAATAACTGTTCAGAACCGACTGACATTTTTACTCATGACGAATACTTTGACGTTCTAAAGAAAGGGAAAAATACAGCGACTGGACACGACCATATACATAGACATATACTAAAATCCCTTCCATTCCACATCCACGATCACATCCTCAATAATATCAACTTCCTCTACAAAAAACAATACTTCCCAGAAGTGTGGAAAATAGGAGTAGTAATATGTATCCCTAAACGCGACCAACCCTCTTCCTTATTATCCAGCTATCGTCCCATCACACTCCTCCCTGTTATTGGAAAAATCTATGAATCTCTCCTCAAAAACAAAATCCTTTCTCTTATTTCCAACCACATCCCCAAATACCAATTTGGTTTTCTTCCCCGACGATCAACTTCCCTTCCACTCACTATCCTTGTCTCAAATATCCAAACATCCCACCTCGAAGGCAGAGCTTCTGCGGCCCTATTTTTAGATGTCCAGAAAGCTTTTGACTCTGTCTGGCATCAAGGCCTATTATACAAGTGCCACCTCCTTAATATCCCTCCTCATATCATTTTCATTATTAAACAATTCCTCTCCAATAGATCCTTAAAAGTCAAAATCCACAATTCTTTCTCCTCTTCCTTTACTCCTGAACAAGGACTCCCTCAAGGTTCTCCCCTATCACCTCTGTTATATAACATTTTTTGTGCTGACGTCTACAACCCTGATCCTCTCTACTTTAATCCAAACAAATACCTCCTGCAATTTGCAGACGACACTGCCCTAATCACACATGCTCCCACACTACCAAAAGCCCTTCAATTCCTCCAAGAGCTTATTGACTCCCTTCAAAGGTGGTTTGCAAAATGGCGCATTAAAATCAATCCCCACAAATCCCAGCTCCTAATTCCTTATCATCGCACCAATAACTCACCTTACAAAGTCCATATTTCTCAAACCATGATCCCTCCCACAGCTTCCGTTAAGTACTTGGGCATAACCATAGATCAAAAAATCAATTTTAAAAAACATACAGCCATAATTAAAGGTAAAATTACTTCTAGAGCAAAATGCTTTAGAAGTTTAACTTATAAAAACAGTGCTATTAACACAAAAACAGCTGTTAAAATATACAAAATGATCTGCCGTCCACTTCTTGACTATGGTTGTGCCCTCTATACCAATCCCAGCAATCCAACATCCCGTAATATTGAAGTTAGCGAGCGAGCATCCCTCCGTACCCTAACCAAACTCCGACATCCTCTTAATCCTTTACACAATCCATCTAATCAGCTCCTCTATGATACCACTTTAGTTATCCCTATCCTAGAACGCCTTCGATTCCTATCAGAAAAATTCTCCAAAAATCCTTTCAACTTCCATATCTTATCCCAATATTGTCTTCCCAGAAACCCTAATATTAACCCTAAATTTAAAAATCCCAATTTAACCATATTTGATTTCATTTCATCATTTCATCCTTTTACGCATTAACGACTGACGCCATATGACTGGACAAAAAAAGGCAGAAAGACCTCTGGTCGATAGCCTTTTGACAAATTAATACATTAACACCTCATTCATTCTTCATTATTCCAATGTAAATATGTACAAAATTTGTCAATAAATATATGTTACTACTAGAATAAATCAAATTACTACGCTTTATTTCACTATTTTAGTGTTTTAATCAATTCAAATAATCCAAAAAATATTTCACCACCTGTAAAACGAGAAATTAATTAATCATATAGAATATATACAATAAATTTTATGTAAGAGCAAAATTAAATTATAAAAAATTAAACCATTTTCTCTATTAGTATTGCGTTTCGTATTGCAAGGATCTATAATTTATTTAGATGGGTTTGAAGTAGGTATATACCGGGTGTCTCAGCGTGCGCGCCGAGTAGCTTTACGGCTAAACGGTTTATTTTTTTCAAAATCCGTTTTCGCAGGAGTATGTAGGTGTATTGGGACCACATTTTAAAATTAGTTTTAAATATACAGGGTGTCCCATAAAAGCATGGCGTATCATAGTTATGTTTTTTCTTATGGAACACCCCATATTTGATATTTTTTTCAGATTCTACATCAAAAATAAGGGTAACTTTCATTATAAGATCATATGCCTAAACCTAATAATTTCTGAAATATTTAAACAATTTTGGAAAAATTGACGTTTCGAAAAAAAATTATATCTTTCAAATAGGTGAATGAAAACAAATGAAATTTTGTGTCAGTATATTAGACTAATGGGTGAATATTTTAGGCCATTTATAGGAATTTTAAATATTAAGATGTTTTGATAATTTAATGTGTCTACAGAAACACATTCAAGGTCAAATTTCGTGCTTACTTTAAATGGAACACCCTATATCTAATAAACCTATCTTGTAGCAAATTTTATTATCTTTCAAAAAGTATAAAGGTATTCTATACCTGTTACTTATAGTTTTCAAGATATATCCATTTTTGTTAATTTTCGACATAATAATTATTAGTATCAATTATTGCAATAGTCAGTTAACACAACCAATGATTTTCGAGATATTTCCAAATTAACACACTAATTGGATAATTTATTTACACATATGTACATGATTACGTAATATCGTCTTAGAATTTCAAAAAACATAACGAAAAACAACAAATGAAATTAACAAAATAATAACAACATTATTTTTTTATAACAAATTTTCAAAAATACCACCATCGCACTGAATGCATAATTCAATTCTTTTTTGAAACGATAGTTTAACATTTCTTAGCATATTGGGTGTTATTGATCTAAATGCATCCTTAATTCTGTCCTTCATGTCTTCAACAGTTGTGGGAGGAGTGGTGTATACTTGATTTTTAATATACCCCCATAAAAAGAAATCCATGGGGGTTAAATCAGGGGATCTAGGTGGCCAAGCTACGTGACCTCCTCTTCCAATCCATCGCCTATTAAATATTCTATTTAAATATTGACGAACCGCCAATGAAAAATGAGGTGGCGCACCATCGAGCTGTAACCACATGTTTTGGCGAATATTCAGTGGAATATTCTCTAATAATAATGGAAATTCTTCTTGGAGAAATTGTAAAAATATGGGACCATCCAAGTATCCATCGAAAAAATGAGGTCCAATGACGTAATTACCCAAAATGCCTCCGAATACATTAATACTCCAACGATGTTGTCGATCAGTAATTTGAAATTTGTGGCAATTTTCGGTGCTGTAATAATGGCAGTTACGTCGATTAAAAGATCCGTTATTATTAAAAGATGATTCATCCGTAAATAAAATATTATTCAAAAAATCTTCATCATCGCCACTTTTATTTAAAACACATAAACAAAAATCTAACCGCTTCTCGAAATCCGCATTATTCAGATGCTGGTGAATTTCATAGTGATATGGGTGGTATTCATGTTTTTTTAATATCCTTGATATGCTCGCCTTGCTTAACCCAGTCTCACGAGCTACTATACGTGTACTCGTGCTAGGATTATCTATTACAGAAGTAAGTACCTGTAATTGTGTCTCCTCGTCCTTAGTTACAGTGTTGAAGTTCGTTTTTTTCAGATACTTGACACTGCCTGTGGTTTTAAATATATTTAAAACTTCCTCCAATGTCTTCTTATTAGGATGTCTCCTATCAGGGTACCTTTCGCGATATACTCTTTCCGCTAAGAGACAATTTTCATAACATTCCCCTATTATTAGGATCATGTTAATTCTTTCGTTTAAGGAATATTTCATTTTTGCGGTCGTTACAAATGATTCGAATGTGTCAACTGACTTTGTTTATAAACAAAAGCTACACACTAGCTTATTGCAATAATTGATACTAATAATTATTATGTCGAAAATTAACAAAAATGGATATATCTTGAAAACTATTAGTATTAGGTGTAGAATACCTTTATACTTTTTGAAAGATAATAAAATTTGCTACAAGATAGGCCTATTAGATATAGGGTGTGCCATTTAAAGTAAGCAAGAAATTTGACCTTGAATGTGTTTCTGGAGATACATTAAATTACCAAAACATCTTAAAATTTTAAATTACTACAAATAGTCTAAAATATTCCCCCATTAGTCTAATGTACTGATACAAAATTTCATTTGTTTTCATTTACCTATTTGGGAGATATGATTTTTTTTCGAAACGTCAATTTTTCCAAAATTGTTTAAATATTTCAGAAATTATTAGGTTTAGGCATATGATCTTATAATGAAAGTTACCCTTATTTTTGATGTAGAATCTGAAAAAAATATCAAATATGGGGTGTTCCATAAGAAAAAACATAACTATGATACGCCATGCTTTTATGCGACACCCTGTATATTTAAAACTAATTTTAAAATGTGGTCCTAATACATCTACATACTCCTGCGAAAACGGATTTTGAAAAAAATAAACCGTTTAGCCGTAAAGCTACTCGGCGCGCACGCTGAGACACCCGGTATAATATGGTCATATAGAATAACTCGGCGAAACTTTATATTCAAATGAATTGGTATAAATTGTGTGTCCAGGTCATCCTGAAATACTTTGAACAGTTTACACTAGAGTTAGGAATTAGAACTTTCGGCTTGCAATCCTAGAGCCACAAATATTTTACCATTAACAGCTTAGCAGCGACAACGAAGTGGTGTAGGTTGTGAATCATATTAGAGATATTAATTCCAATTAGGTTTGTTGATGCATAATATTCATAAAGGGTTAGACGAAGACGTGGGCAAATTTTTTGCTGAGAGGCCCGTGCATCAACTGTACATATTATGGTGTGGGGTACTATAACTTATAGAAGTAGGTCTTGGTATTCATTCGAGGCAATATGTGAATGAGGTGGTAAAACTTTGCATTCTTCTATTATCTCAGCAGTTAGAACACCCACTTTTCCAGCTAGACAATGCCTCTCCTTATATTGCAAGACATTCTCAGGACACATTTGTGGAGGATAATGTCAATCCATTGCCATGGCTACCCCGATCTTTCGCCTATTGAACCTGAACGGGATATTATGGAGAGGATACTAAAGAAGTTAAAACATTATCCGCAGATATTGCAAGCTCTTCAGAGCGATTTCCAAGTGGCTTGAAATACAATACCTCAAGAGCCTATTATTAATTAACATTTATTTATTTTTGTTCAAATTATTTCAAATTGTATCAGTTGCTATCTTTTAATAATTAAACGCTTGTTGATGCGATTAATTTAAAATTAAAGATATACAATAATACACATATCTTATTAAATGCTATTCAAATTAAACATGTTTATATCATATGCCGTTCTAGTAAATATTAAATTGTGATTAAATACTATTAACTTTGTTTTCTTTGATTATATTGGAAGGCAATTATTTTATTTAGAATGTGAAACTGAAGTTTTTATCTTAAACATTGTTCTAAGGAAGTCTTTTAAAATTTATACATCACTATTTTGCAAGCTGCTTCTTTTTAATCTACATTTTATAAAACAGTTTGTTGAAAGTCTATCGCTAATTAAAGAAAAATTGCAATCAATCTTAATTTTGAACAATATTAAGGAAAGATGATGCTCCTGCTCTTCTAGTTACATTTGGAATACATGTTGAATTTTAGTACGTGAAAATATTTATAATTAAATAAAACACTAGTTTTGCACTTTTTTCACTTGGTTTATTAATCGCTAGATGTACATTTCGGTCACTAAGTGATCAATATCAATTATCAATAGCAAACTGAGTTTCTTTCCTTGGTAGAAGGGAGGTAAATTATGAGGGTGAGGGTAAATCTGGAATATTCATCATGTACGGTGGAATATAGCCTTCGACAACGTCCTGCGGCTGAAGCTGCCTCAGGGGGTCAGCACGGTGGCGTTCGCCGATGACCTGGCATTGGTCAGCTGCTCGACCACACTGGAGGGAGCCAAGACGGCGGCGGCATTGGAGGTCACACAGATCGCTCGAGGATGCGAGGCTAACTTTGGCGGCGCAAAAGACGGTAGCCGTATGGCTCTCCACCAAGAGGGCGGGCTACAGGGCGGACAGCAGCATCACCATACAGAGGGTTGAAGTGGGATATAAGAAGGCCGTGAAATATCTGGGGGTATGGATGGAGTCAAACCCCAACCATACGGCGCAAATCCAAGAGGCGGCACGCAAGACTTGAAGGATGGACGCGGCGGTGGCCAGGATCCTGCCCAATGTAGCAGGGCCAGGAGAAATGAAGAGGAAGTTGCTGGCGGAGGTGGCTAGGGCGAAATTCCTATACGCGGTCCCGGCATGGGCAGAAGGGATACGCATGGCTCGCAACTACGAGAGAACGCGAAGAAAGACTCGGACCGGTAACATTCGGGTTACGTCAGCGTACTGGACCATCTCGACGGACGCAGTGGAGGTTCTGTCTATCATGACGCCCGTAGATCTACTGGCTAAAGAGCGGTAGAAGGACTACGTGGACCGAATGAGGGGGTGCACGAAGCAGGATGCCAGGAGGAATGCCAGAAGAAGAACGCTGGAAGATTGGCAGACGAGGTGGGGGCCAGTAATAAGGGGGAATGGACCAGACGACTGATCCCACACCTGGGGCTATGGGTACAAAGAAAGCAAGGAAGAATGGACCACTGGCTCACGCAGCGACTGTCAGGACACGGCTGCTTCCAAGAGTGCCTGGCCAGGTGTAAAAAGGTTGTAATTTTTGTAATTGTAAGTAATTAATGAGTAATTGTGTAATTTGTAAATTGTAAATATCAATAAAGGCGTCGATATAGTTGTACAACTGGACTGAAGGGGCGCCGGGAGAAGAGTGTTACCACCGGCGTTCCCGCTTCACGGGGGCTTGCGAACAGCACGCCTAAAAATAAAATTAATTGTTGTAGTTCTTGGTAGATACCGTGGGTGTGAGTTCTTTTGTCCAACGAGTATAGCATCTTTAAAATTTTATTTTGTTGTATTTGCAGTGCAGGTACATTTTTTTAAGGTTTTTCCTCATACACTTATTAAGTAGTTGTTGGTAGACGTGAATAGATGTCGTTTTTTATTTCATGGGGTATAAAATTACCTATTTTTGTTACGGTCGCTAAAGTTTATGCATTTCTACCTAATAATTTATTTATATGTGCGTCCCATTTGAGGTTTTCCTGTCATTTTAGTACTAGATAATCTATCTCGCTGGTTTTATTTATTGTATGTCCTTTTATTTTTATCACTGGCTGAGGCATATTTGATTTTATGTTAAATTGCATTGTTTTCATTTATTGTTAGTAAGTTGTTGAAGAACCATAATTCTAGTTTTTTTGGAATCTTCGTCAATTTTTCTTTGTATGTCTGTAGTATTACTACCTGAACATACATTGCAAGTATCATCTGCATACATAAATATATTTCCATTTATGTCAAGTTCTGCTAGGTCGTTGGTGTAGTATGTATAGGAGTGGCGGTAGGTTCCCTCCTTGAGGTAGTTCACAGTTCGCGTATGTTAGCTTGCTTTTGGAGTTTCCTATTCAAGTTACTTGGGGTCTTTCCGGTAGATATCTTGCAATTAGTTCTAGTTTCATGTCAGTGATTCAGATGGCCTTCAGTTTTTTTAATAATTTAGTTCTGCATATTGTGTCGAACGCTTTATTTATATCTATAAAAAATAAAAACTGCAATTTCATTTTTATTTAATTTATTTTTTATATGGTTAACCAAATCATACGTTGTTAATGTTGTTCTAGACTGTTTTTGATTTGCATACTGCTGCTTGTGGATGATGTTGATTTAGTTAGAAGACCAACCAACACGTCTTACATTAACTACTGCATCCCTTATTGGCCTAATTTTGTGTTTGGAAATACAGTGGACGCCGCTTATTAGAATCACGGATAATGTTATCAATCGGATATTGTTATCACTTTTGCGAAGAACGGGCCGGACGTGTAATACTACATACAAAAGTTTTCGTTTATAGTAATCATGATTTCGGTTTATGTTATCACTTTTTTCTTAGAAATGTTTACGTCATGAGCAATCAATCAATCATCAATTGAAAATCAAGAGCTAGAGGAAGATATAGATATAAAAACAATGCAACCCCCAATAATTAGCGAAATGAGAAAAGCGCTGGAGGTTTTGCGACGTGGTGTGCAGCACAGGTCATCTGATTTTCAGACTTATTACGACTATGAAATTTTCGTTAATAACTTTTTTTTTTAATATGAATTTGTTTATTATTTTGTTTCAAATTTAAATGAAATACATATTGTATGTAGTAATATTTTTTAAGAGTTACTGCTACGTTATTATAGTTTGTAACGTTATATATTTTTAATTAAAATAAAGTTTTGTTTTTTCGGCTATTATTATCAATCGGTTATTGTTATCAAAAACCCCGAGTCCCGTTGTGATCACATTAAGCGGCGTGCACTGTAATAGACAATGGCGTTATTGCTTATAATATTTCTTACGATACTCGTACTCACTAATATTATACATTTTCTGAACTCTATGAAAACATGCTTCACATAAATACTATTAACGACTAAACCCCTTAACCTGAAACTATGAATTGAGTTATGTAAGACATTTAAAGTTAAATTTAGACAAATCCTACACATTTGAAATACTATAAAGATTTACAAATTAACATTAGTTTAGATTAGATGTTATATGGGTGGCACCAGCGCCTGTTCCACCGCGACCTTTTCAGATCTATTATGGATCCCTGTTTATCTTAGATGACCAGCTCTAGTGTTGCATCTTTGATTAGTCCTATTAGCCCTGCCAGAGGGGTGTCTTTGTACCGTATATACCTGTTCCTACCCCTTTTTCGGCCTTTGAGCCGTCCGTGAACCAGGATGATTCTGCTAAGGTAGGTTGGTCTTCGGTCCAGTCTATTAACTTTAATTAAGGTTAATTTGGCACTTAAGAATGAAGAAAGGGCATCTCTTATGATATATCTATGTATCTTTCGTAATGTTTTCTACGGAAGAATCTCGGAAATTTGAATTAAAAAATCCCCCTAGATATAACACATATCTAAGGCATGTAAATGCAATATTTTTTGTTTTTAATTTTCAGATATTTAAAATCATTAATACTGATGAAAGTTTAAATTAAATTACACTTGGTTTGTTTCACAATTTATACTCATTCTTGATAATGCCTTAAAAAGCAAAACTAGTCGAGTAAATAGAAAACAATTGTGAAACAAAGTGTTGGTTAGTTTAAACCTTCATCAGTAATAGTTCAAAATGTTTCATCAAGTGATAAGTGAGAAAGTCATTCAAGAAATACTATGTACCATTTGAAAACATGCTATAAATAACGAACCTTTACCTAAAATTAACGAGCCTACTGAATTAAAATATTTTAAGACTATTAGCTTATTAACAATACAATCTAAGTTTATAGAAAAAATATTAACATTGCAATTTCATAAATATATATACACAAACATGATATACTTTCAAAAGAACAATCTGGTTCTAGGGCAGATCACAACTGTGAAACTGCTTTACATCAATGATTATATGATCACTGCTACGGATAAGTTATCTGTTTTACTCTTAAGTAATTATTGATACGATCATTAACAATGTGTCAAAATAGATAATCAAACATCATATTTTCTAAATAATACACGGGGTGTTCCGCAAGGACCTATCTTTGGGTCATTACTTTTCTCCTTATATTCGTCATGCACTTTGGAACTAAAATTTTGTATAGACACTCTCATTCGATATTATTTATTTTCCCTAAAATCACTTACTATTAGTAAAAAATGCATCAATAAGGATTTGCAAAATATCTCAAACTCTTCCCAACTAAATCATGTTTCTTGGTAATTGGAAAAGGTAATTTATGTTAGAGTATTTGAAATTAAATTAGGTTCCACAAGAGTGAAGTTAATATTAAATTATACCGGACATACGAACAGTTGAATTGCGACGAAAGCTTCGGCAGAGGAAAATCCGAGCATATTTTAAAAGCCAAACACTAAACATATATAAAAATGTTCCGGTACCAGGAATCTAACCTGAGCCTCCTGGGTGAGAGCCAGATATATTAGCCACTAGACCATACCGGATATACCAACAATTGAATTGCGACGAAAGCTGCGGAAGAGGAAAATCCGAGGCTATTTTAAAGGCCAGATATTAAACATATATAAAAATGTTACGGTACCAGGAATCGAAACGAGCCTCCTGGGTGAGAGCCAGGTATCCTAGCCACCAAACCATACCGGATATACAAACAGTTGAATTGCAACGAAAGCTTCGGAAAAGGAAAATCCGAGCCTATTTTAAAAGCGAGGCATTAAACATATATAAAAATGTTCTGATACCGGGAATCGAACCCGAGCCTCCTGGGTGAAAGCCAGGTATCCTAGCCACTAGACCATACCGGATATACGAACAGTTGAATTGCGACGAAAGCATCGGTAGAGAAAATTACAAGCTTATTTTAAAAGCCAGACATTAAACATATATAAAAATGTTCCGGTACCGGGAATCGAACCCGAGCCTCCTGGGTGAGAGCCAGGTATCCTAGCCACTAGACCATACCGGATTTACCAACAATTGAATTGCGACGAAAGCTGCGGAAGAGGAAAATCCAAGGCTATTTTAAAGGCCAGACATTAAACATATATAAAAATTTTTCGCTACCGGGAATCGAACCCGAGCCTCCTGGGTGAGAGCCAGGTATCCTAGCGATACCGGATATACCGGATATACCAACAGTTGAATTGCGACGAATGCTTCGGAAGAGGAAAATCCGGGCTTATTTTAAAATCCAGACCTTAGACATATATAAAAATGTTCCGGTACCGGGAATCGAACCCGAGCCTCCTGGGTGAAAGCCAGGTATCCTAGCCACTAGACCATACCGGATATACGTACAGTTGAATTGCGACGAAAGCTTCGGAAGAGGAAATTACAAGCTTAGTTTAAAAGCCAGACATCAAACATATATAAAAATGTTCCGGTACCGGGAATCGAACCCGAGCCTCCTGGGTGAAAGCCAGGTATCCTAGCCACTAGACCATACCGGACATACGAACAGTCGACTTGCGAAGAAAGCTTTGGAAGGGAAATTAGAAGCTTATTTTAAAAGCCAGACAGTACCGGAAATCGAACCCGAGCCTCCTGGGTGAGAGCCAGGTATCCTAGCCACTAGACCATACCAGACATACGAACAGTTGAATTGCGAAGAAAGCTTCGGAAGGGGAAATTAGAAGCTTATTTTAAAAGCCAGACATTAAACATACAATGTTCCGGTACCGGGAATCGAACCCGAGCCTCCTGGGTGAAAGCCAGGTATCCTAGCCACTAGACCATACCGGATATACCAACAGTTGAATTGCGGCGAAAGCTTCGGAAGAGGAAAATCCGGGCTTATTTTAAAATCCAGACCTTAAACATATATAAAATTGTTCCGGTACCGGGAATCGAACCCGAGCCTCCTGGGTGAGAGCCAGGTATCCTAGCCACTAGACCATACCGGATATACGTAGTTGAATTGCGGCGAAAGCTTCGCAAGAGGAAATTACAAGCTTAGTTTAAAAGCCAGACATCAAACATATATAAAAATATTCCGGTACCGGGAATCGAACCCGAGCCTCCTGGGTGAAAGCCAGGTATCCTAGCCACTAGACCATACCGGATATACCAACATTTGAATTGCGACGAAAGCTTCGGAAGAGGAAAATCCGGGCTTATTTTAATATCCAGACCTTAAACATATATAAAAATGTTCCGGTACCGGGAATCGAACCCGAGCCTCCTGGGTGAGAGCCAGGTATCCTAGCCACTAGACCATACCGGATATACCAACAGTTGAATTGCGGCGAAAGCTTCGGAAGAGGAAAATCCGGGCTTATTTTAAAATCCAGACCTTAAACATATATAAAATTGTTCCGGTACCGGGAATCGAACCCGAGCCTCCTGGGTGAGAGCCAGGTATCCTAGCCACTAGACCATACCGGATATACGAAGTTGAATTGCGACGAAAGCTTCGCAAGAGGAAATTACAAGCTTAGTTTAAAAGCCAGACATCAAACATATATAAAAATATTCCGGTACCGGGAATCGAACCCGAGCCTCCTGGGTGAAAGCCAGGTATCCTAGCCACTAGACCATACCGGATATACCAACAGTTGAATTGCGACGAAAGCTTCGGAAGAGGAAAATCCGGGCTTATTTTAATATCCAGACCTTAAACATATATAAAAATGTTCCAGTACCGGGAATCGAACCCGAGCCTCCTGGGTGAGAGCCAGGTATCCTAGCCACTAGACCATACCGGATATACGAACAGTTGAATTGCGACGAAAGCTTCGGAAGCTTAGTTTAAAAGCCAGACATCAAACATATATAAAAATGTTCCGGTACCGGGAATCGAACCCGAGCCTCCTGGGTGAAAGCCAGGTATCCTAGCCACTAGACCATACCGGATATACGAACAGTTGAATTGCGACCAAAGCTTCGGAATAGGAAATTACAAGCTTAGTTTAAAAGCCAGACATCAAACATATATAAAAATGTTCCGGTACCGGGAATCGAACCCGAGCCTCCTGGGTGAAAGCCAGGTATCCTAGCCACTAGACCATACCGGATATACGAACAGTTGAATTGCGACGATAGGTTCCGAAGAGGAAATTACAAGCTTATTTTAAAAGAGAGACATTAAACATTTATAAGATGTTCCGGTACCGGGAATCGAACCCGAGCCTCCTGGGTGAAAGCCAGGTATCCTAGCCACTAGACCGTACCGGATATACCAACAGTTGAATTGCGACGAAAGCTTCGGAAGAGGAAAATCCGGGCTTATTTTAATATCCAGACCTTAAACATATATAAAAATGTTCCGGTACCGGGAATCGAACCCGAGCCTCCTGGGTGAGAGCCAGGTATCCTAGCCACTAGACCATACCGGATATAAGAACAGTTGAATTGCGACGAAAGCTTCGGAAGAGGAAGTTACAAACTTATTTTAAAAGCCAGACATTAAACATTGATAAAATGTTCCAGTACCGGGAATCGAACCCGAGCCTCCTGGGTGAAAGCCAGGTATCCTAGCCACTAGACCATACCGGATATACCAACAGTTGAATTGCGACGAAAGCTTCGGAAGAGGACAATCGGGGCTTATTTTAAAATCTACACCTTAAACATATATAAAAATGTTCCGGTACCGGGAATCGAACCCGAGCCTCCTGGGTGAAAGCCAGGTATCCTAACCACTAGACCATACCGGATATACGAACAGTTGAATTGCGACGAAAGCTTCGGAAGAGGAAATTACAAACTTATTTTAAAAGCCAGACATTAAACATATATAAAATGTTCCGGTACCGGGAATCGAACCCGAGCCTCCTGGGTGAAAGCCAGGTATCCTAGCCACTAGACCATACCGGACATACGAACAGTCGAATTGCGAAGAAAGCTTTGGAAGGGAAATTAGAAGCTTATTTTAAAAGCTAGACATTAAACATATATAAAAATGTTCCGGTACCGGGAATCGAACCCGAGCCTCCTGGGTGAAAGCCAGGTAACCTAACCACTAGACCATACCGGACATACGAACAGTCGAATTGCGAAGAAAGCTTTGGAAGGGAAAATAGAAGCTTATTTTAAAAGCCAGACATTAAACATATATAAAAATGTTCCGGTACAGGGAATCGAACCCGAGCCTCCTGGGTGAAGGCCAGGTATCCTAGCCACTAGACCATACCGGATATACGAACAGTTGAATTGCGACGAAAGCTTCGGAAGAGGAAATTACAAGCTTAGTTTAAAAGCCAGACATCAAACATATATAAAAATGTTCCGGTACCGGGAATCGAACCCGAGCCTCCTGGGTGAAAGCCAGGTATCCTAGCCACTAGACCATACCGGATATACGAACAGTTGAATTGCGACGATAGGTTCCGAAGAGGAAATTACAAGCTTATTTTAAAAGCCAGACATTAAGCATTTATAAAATGTTCCGGTACCGGGAATCGAACCCGAGCCTCCTGGGTGAGAGCCAGGTAATAATAATAATAATAATAATAATAATACATTTATTTTCAATGATATTACAGAGTATTTGTACATAATTTACATATACCGCAATTACATGAAAACAGGTCAGTAGAAAAATTTACACATTCATACATTTACACGCACATATCTACAATCACACTCACAGGTAGACAAGTAATGATACAAAATAAATCAAACTATTACTATATTCTACAACTAGTAAAGAATTCCTCAATGTTATATGGTTCCAAATTCACTAGCATTTTAAAAAGTAAACTCTTCATAATAGAGTAAGATTTTGCCGATTTAATTTCATTAGGCAGGCTATTAAAAATTTTGATGCAGGTGTAATGTGGGCCTTTTTCAAAAAGACTTAATCTATGACTTGGAGTACTGTACTCAATACCATGTCTAGTGTTATACATATTCGGTAGCCTATTTACTTCAAATAAATACCTGTGTTTCCACAAGAACTTTACACATTCTAGTATGTAAACACCGTAACATGTTAATAAATTTGAATGTTTATACAATCCCCTACAACTAGTGTCATGTTTAAGTTTATGCATTATTCGCAGCGCTTTTTTCTGAATAATAAATACAGCGTTTATATCAGTACTACTACCCCAAAATAATATGCCATACTTCATATAAGAGTAAAAGTTGGAATAATAAAATGTTTTGGCAATAGAGATATTTGTGTTTTTGGATAATATCCTGAGACCATAGCACGCTTTGCTTAGTTTATTTAATAGCAGGTCAATATGTTGCTTAAAACTTAAAGTATCATCCAGTACTACTCCTAAAAATTTGGTACTAGTGGTGAATGAGTATGTTGTATTATTAAATTTAATTGACTCTGGAGTTATTGTCTTTTGGTTTGTTTTAAAAAGTATGCAATTCGTTTTATCTTTATTGAGTATTAGATAATTGCATTTAAGCCAATTTTCTATAGCTTCCAGTGCTATATTTCCGTGGTTTACTACTTCCATATAAGTGGAACCCAATAGTAATATATTTGAATCATCCGCATAGCTGAGGAATTGACAATTACTTGTTACAACATTATTTATATCATTAATAAATATAATGAATAATAGGTATCCTAGCCACTAGACCATACCGGATATACAAACAGTTGAATTGCGACGAAAGCTTCGGAAGAGGAAAATCTGAGCCTATTTTAAAAGCCAGACATTAAATATATATAAAAATGTTCCGGTACCGGAAATCGAACCCGAGCCTCCTGGGTGAAAGCCAGGTATCCTAACCACTAGACCATACCGGATATACAAACAGTTGAATTACGACGAAACTGCGAAATAGGAAAATCCGAGCTTATTTTAAAATCCAGACTTTAAACATATATAAAAATATTCCAGTACCGGGAATCGAACCCGAGCCTCCTGGGTGAGAGCCAGGTATCCTAGCCACTAGACCATACCGGATATACAAACAGTTGAATTGCGACGAAAGCTTCAGAAGAGGAAAATCCGAGCCTATTTATAAGCCAGATATTAAACATATATAAAAACTTTCTCGCTGATAATAAACATACTTGAGTATCCACTATTAAAGATTTAGGAGTATTTCTGTCAAATGGCTGGTGCTTTGTCGATCATATAAGCTCTATAACATCTAAAACCTAATGAATTGACGGTTAGTAAAACGTAGTAGTATGGACTTTAAAAATTTAAAAACCATTTTAAATCTTTACACTTCCCTTGTACGCCCGCACTTAGAGTACTGCTCTATGATTTGGAGTTCTTCCAGCAGGGCTGAAACTGAAAAAATTAAACAGGTCAAGATTAAGTTTGTGAAATATCTTTCGTTCAAGCTTGGGCTAACAGGGCCTTACCTTATTTTTTGAATTTTTTAAATCTTGACTCTTTGGAAATGAGTCGTAGAAACGTGGATGTAACAACTGATTTTAAACTAATTAATGGCTTAGTCAATCCACCACTTTTACTAAGTTGACTCCATATTCACGTGCCTAAAAAAGCGTTGAGTTCGTTTCGGCTTTTCAAGGAGCGACGTTGTAGGACGGATTATGCTATGCATATGGCATTACAAGAATTGCTAGGAATTGTAATTCATTAAATATCGATATTGCAATGTGACTTTCCATAAGCTACGCTCAGTGTTGCGCTATCATGTACAATTTATTTATATTTGTTTGTGTATTTGAATAATGAACCAAAGAACCAAGCAAGGGGAGTAAAAGATAAAAATAGCAAATTAGAAAACGACCCCGAACTAATTGGGAGCATCTGGAAGGACTAATATAAAGAAATGCTTAATGAAACAGAACAACCAGAAGTAACCATTATAGCAGTACACGAACAGGGCATAAAAGAAGATTGTCCAACACCAGATGAGGTGCGAGAAGAGTTAATCAGAAAACGGAAAAGCACCAGGAGAAGATCAAATTGAGGCAGAATTATTAAAGTATGCGAAACATGAAATATACAAACATATACATTTACTAATAGAGCAAGGTTAGAGAGAGAGCACAAAGTACCAGAAGAATGGAATACAGGACTAATCAAACCAATACATAAAAAAGGAACAACGAAATCTACAAAAACTACAGAGCGATCATACTACTAAACGTAATATACAGAGTTTTTGCAAGTCTAATCAACAAAAGATTGAAAGTATACGTCGACAAAGTACTGGGTGAATATCCGAACGGTTTTAGAACTTTGTGATCTACAATTAGAAGGAGGAATTATATATTATCTTTATTGATTTCAAATATAAATTCGATACAATAAAAAGAACAAAACTGTTAGAAGTACTGGACGTGTTAGAAATACCAGTAAAACTCAAGATAATGACAGGACTGATACTAAAAAAATACCAAAATAAAATTCCAGCGTATGACAACCAAAGCATTCGAAACAAATAAAGGAGTAAAGCAAGGCGACACGAAGGCATAATGAGAGAAACTAACATGCGCAAGAAAAAGAGGTAACACAGAATCTAAAGCCTACGCAATCGTAGCAAACTCTGAAAAAAAAACTTATTAAAGCCATAAACAAATTTACAACAGTAGCAACAAGTAAATATAGAAATAGAAGAAGAACTGAGAGGGGAAAACATAATAAAACACATAAAATCATAATGACTAAAATGGGCAGGCTACATAACGTTTTCGCATTCATGGAATCAGATATAAAAGGACTAAGTGCTATTTACACATATCTTCTTAAATTACCACCTAGTTGTTAACAAATAACACAGTTTTTCTGTTTGCTTCTTTCTATAGCATTCTTCTATAGCACTAAATGATCTCCGTGACGTCTAAAGGTCCATGTTTTGAGATGGGACTTTACTAGCCTCGTTTCTGTAAGTTTAAGTTATTGTAGTTATAATTATAATGTTTATTGTATACCTTGTAGCGCCCTGAAGAAGGGAACATAGTTTCCGAAATATCGGCATAGAATAAAGAGTATTTAGTGAATAATCTCACTTATTGACCGATTACCCAATAAACTGATTTAATATATTTACTCCGGTCACTATATCACAATTCTTATATATATATATATATATATATATATATATATATATATATATATATATATATATATGATTTGAAAGTAGATGTCGTTAAATATGTAATGCAAGCCACCCACCCTTTGCACTCGTAATTATTGTTTAGACAATTAGCCAGTAACTCGGAATTTTTTTTTCACGTTCGATCAAGATGAATTTTTCTTTGATGAAAATGTGTTTAAATTTAACCATAATTAAATAAGAAATTTTAAAATATAACCCCTGAATACACCCCTTGACCTAGGATGGGGATGTGGTGACATAATAATATTTTATTTTTAACGTGTAAAATTAATTTATTGGTACTACTAAGAATACTTAACTATAATACACTACGCCACATTAAAAATCTAGGAAATGTAATTAAATAAACAATATTCAGGGGCGGAACGTAATGCCGGCACCTCAACCATAACAATACTCTGAACAGAAATGTTTTTGTTATATCATCACAGGTTAACCAAATAATGTCTGTTTTCCATAACTAGTAAGAAGTAAGTAATTGTAACAAAAGAAACTAAAGGACAATAAAAACAAGAAACAAAATATAATGCACATCAATAAACAACTACATTTTATAATTTCCAGAGTGCGATAACGCTCGAAACAAACCTCGGATGTAGTTCAGGCTTTTGAGTACAGCACATATAACTAGTGTAATACGTGCAACTTGCCGTTTAACCGTTTATTCTTATCAGTTCATTATGGTCTACCAGGGCCATCTATAATTCCCTATTGTCTATAATTGTGTATAATTTCATGGGACGCTTTTATGTCGACGTTGGTCGATTTTGTATAACAAATATGCAGCGCAAATGTCCCAAAAAAAATTGAACGATTTTCGCGAAAAGCAATATGATGCAGAGTACGAGTCAGCTGTATCAACACCCACACCCTCCATATATTTGTTGTAGTTAATAACAATCCTGGGTTTGTTCACTTCCTGCAAATTTCCTCCAAGTATTTTTCTGTTTATTGGCTGAGTACCAACATCCCAACTACTAACTGCAATAACGACCCCTTTATTTTTCCAGGCCAATAATTTATAAATGTATTATCCTCGGAAAAAGTTGGGTACAAATTGCAGGATAATTTGACAACTCGTGAACTTATAGGAAGGTCAGAACTTACTAAATTTTCTGATGTCAAGCTTGCGTATTAAGGCAAAATTGAATATATATGTATCCAGTATTAGCATCTGCCAAAACATATATCCCGATTCCACACTTATTTGGGTTATAAGTCAAAAAACTTTGAATCTAACTACAATCTCATCCACTGGAATTTCCCTTGACGGAACAAAATTTTCCCTGAACTTTTTCTCAAAAAAATCTAAATAATGACCTTTTGTACCCGACTCCAAAGACTTCGATAGTTTGGATCTGTTTCAAGCAAATGAAGCATCCAAAAGATTTGGATGAATCAGTCTCTTCTAAATATGACACTAAAGAAAGGAATTTTGGCACTGAAATTTTGGGACCAATATTCCTGCAGTTGGCTAACCGTTATTGTATCCATATTTAAAATAACTCCTAAAAAGGCCTCAAATTCGCTTTGTTAAGCTTTTTTGTTTAATTTTATTGCGAGCATAATTATTCGTCTCTTCTACAATTTTTCCATTAATTCATCCGCAAAAATTGTTTAAAAAAGTCAATGGGTTTTGTGTAGTTGACAGGGAGCCAGTGGATCTCAAATATGGTGCAATGGAGAACAGCCAATATTATAATAGGTTACACGAGGCTTGTATGTGGGGTAGGAAAAAGTGGTCCACAGAGGGGAGTGCTCTCCTCTTTACTATGGAACCTAGTCGTCGACGGACTAGTAAAATCACTGAATAGGCAGGGCTTCTACATATTAGGTTACGCCGACAATATCACGATCCTACTTTCCGGCAACTCGGAAAGTATGTTAACGAAACGTATGTCGGATGCTCTTAAAATAGTAAACAAATGGTGCATAGACCAAGGACTATTTGTAAATACAACAAAAACGGAACTGATACTGGCCACAAGAAGGAGGAAAATCAAGGATTTCAAGCTACCAAGCTGCAATCCTCGGACATATATATATATCAGCGAACAGGAAGCAGCGGCTGTTATAAGGCTACGAGAAACTAAAAGATGGCTTGTAAGCAACGGAGGAGGTGAAAACCACAAAATCTAAAAGCCAGATACTGAATGCAACTATCCAGAGAAAACCTACGAAAGGTAGGGCTTCTAACAGGACACTGTAATCTAAGATCGCACCTGTAAATATTGTGACTATATATTTCAACCTGCAGAGGCTATTAGTATTACTATCATTTATGTATTCCAATATGCTTACATAACATTCCAAAATTGTATATAAAATCCATTAATATCAACAAAAATTTCAATTACATATGGAAAGGGCAGAGTTCACAATATAGCGTTCTTCCACTCGTACCAACACTTTCTTTCATGAGAAACTTCCTTCTTGAAGAAGGGTGCGAAGAGGAAGAGGAACCCGCCAAAAATGTGCTTCTGGACTGTCCGGGAAAGGGATGTCTACAGTCATCAGGCATCCTAAGAGTTCCTCTTGCTGCTATTGTGGCGTTTGCAAATGCCTTGGGTTGGCTAGACCGTCAGAGAAATCTGCTGCTTGTACTGGGCAAAGGTAATGCCCGATTTCTTTTGGTAACTATAATGTCGCTACCACTAGTATTATTTTCTGCAGCTTCTTCCCTGCAGCCTTCATTACTACTTCCAGGGCACTCTAATTCTCGATCATAATCACTGCTCTCAAATTCATTTTCAATGTTGCCTTGGAAATATCGCTTAGGGATTGCGCACATAAAAAATTAAAAAAATAAAGTAATAGTACTTTATAACTATAACACAAAACTGTCTCGGGGGGTGTTAGTTATGACACATTTTATTGAATTTATTTATTTTATATAAACTCGAGCGACCATAATATTTTGCTTATATAGATAAAATATGAAGTATTTAGTGCCGATACCGCGACATAAGAGCGTAGAGATTCGATGTTCCCTGTAAGGGGACATACGAGCGCAACGGTAAAACGAGTGATGTCCCCCGTACGGGGACGTACTAGTGCAAAGGGTCAATACTATTGACTAAGATAATCAAATGAAAAAGTTTAGTTTTTATTTTAATAATTCTATGTTTATGTATGTAAGTGAAGATACAACAGTAAACTTTATGCTAATAGCCATTAACATCATTTATATGTGCGCAATTTATAGAAGATCAATGGCTGCTGGACGAGCAAGCAAATACATCGCATTCCGCACATAATTTTCAAATTCCAACGTTATGTTAAAATCAATATGAGGAAATACATATAATTAATTGTTTTGATACTTGGATATATGTAATCCATTTTATTTCAAAATTAATTAAATATTCATTTAATACTAGGTCCTTAAAATTACCTGTTGTACACAATATAAATCGAATATATTTTTATGTTTTGTTTCCGCAAAACTCTGGCGTAATCCCAAAAGCACAATTCAAAGCACGTGTGTCTTGAAAAACCTACTAAAGTTACAATTAGCTTCTTTAACGGGGGTGAATTTAATCAGGGACTGAATTGAACATCTTCTATTTTAGTTAGATATAAAATATATCATTTTACGTTAACAGTACCATTAATTTTTTTAACACAATCATTTGTAACATACCCATATCTGTGGGTAATCAATTAAATCACATATTACTATTTAATTCCAGGTATAATTTAACATATAATGTATTTCATGTTATTCATTATTAATTAAATCACCCGCTATATATTGTATTCACATTGTAATAAGAATGTCAGAATCGAACTCAAATAACATTGGGAAACAACTATTACCAGTTCATTGAATAATTAATTTATCTTATTAAGAAGTAAATATTTTCCGTCGTCTCGAAGATGTCAATAACAATGTTCATGGCAAAAGTAAACAATTCATTATGTTAACCTTCAAAAGTCCAACGAAAAGTTCCTCCACCAAAACGGCCTTTGTATTATATAAAATTGCTGCCCCAATTAGTTAAAAGCCGCCATATCTCGGAAATTTGAATTAAAAAATCCCCCTAGATATAACACATATCTAAGGCATGTAAATGCAATATTTTTTGTTTTTAATTTTCAGATATTTAAAATCATTAATACTGATGAAAGTTTAAATTAAATTACACTTGGTTTGTTTCACAATTTATACTCATTCTTGATAATGCCTTAAAAAGCAAAACTAGTCGAGTAAATAGAAAACAATTGTGAAACAAAGTGTTGGTTAGTTTAAACCTTCATCAGTAATAGTTCAAAATGTTTCATCAAGTGATAAGTGAGAAAGTCATTCAAGAAATACTATGTACCATTTGAAAACATGCTATAAATAACGAACCTTTACCTAAAATTAACGAGCCTACTGAATTAAAATATTTTAAGACTATTAGCTTATTAACAATACAATCTAAGTTTATAGAAAAAATATTAACATTGCAATTTCATAAATATATATACACAAACATGATATACTTTCAAAAGAACAATCTGGTTCTAGGGCAGATCACAACTGTGAAACTGCTTTACATCAATGATTATATGATCACTGCTACGGATAAGTTATCTGTTTTACTCTTAAGTAATTATTGATACGATCATTAACAATGTGTCAAAATAGATAATCAAACATCATATTTTCTAAATAATACACGGGGTGTTCCGCAAGGACCTATCTTTGGGTCATTACTTTTCTCCTTATATTCGTCATGCACTTTGGAACTAAAATTTTGTATAGACACTCTCATTCGATATTATTTATTTTCCCTGAAATCACTTACTATTAGTAAAAAATGCATCAATAAGGATTTGCAAAATATCTCAAACTCTTCCCAACTAAATCATGTTTCTTGGTAATTGGAAAAGGTAATTTATGTTAGAGTATTTGAAATTAAATTAGGTTCCACAAGAGTGAAGTTAATATTAAATTATACCGGACATACGAACAGTTGAATTGCGACGAAAGCTTCGGCAGAGGAAAATCCGAGCATATTTTAAAAGCCAAACACTAAACATATATAAAAATGTTCCGGTACCAGGAATCGAACCTGAGCCTCCTGGGTGAGAGCCAGATATATTAGCCACTAGACCATACCGGATATACCAACAATTGAATTGCGACGAAAGCTGCGGAAGAGGAAAATCCGAGGCTATTTTAAAGGCCAGATATTAAACATATATAAAAATGTTACGGTACCAGGAATCGAAACGAGCCTCCTGGGTGAGAGCCAGGTATCCTAGCCACCAAACCATACCGGATATACAAACAGTTGAATTGCAACGAAAGCTTCGGAAAAGGAAAATCCGAGCCTATTTTAAAAGCGAGGCATTAAACATATATAAAAATGTTCTGATACCGGGAATCGAACCCGAGCCTCCTGGGTGAAAGCCAGGTATCCTAGCCACTAGACCATACCGGATATACGAACAGTTGAATTGCGACGAAAGCATCGGTAGAGAAAATTACAAGCTTATTTTAAAAGCCAGACATTAAACATATATAAAAATGTTCCGGTACCGGGAATCGAACCCGAGCCTCCTGGGTGAGAGCCAGGTATCCTAGCCACTAGACCATACCGGATATACCAACAATTGAATTGCGACGAAAGCTGCGGAAGAGGAAAATCCAAGGCTATTTTAAAGGCCAGACATTAAACATATATAAAAATTTTTCGCTACCGGGAATCGAACCCGAGCCTCCTGGGTGAGAGCCAGGTATCCTAGCGATACCGGATATACCGGATATACCAACAGTTGAATTGCGACGAATGCTTCGGAAGAGGAAAATCCGGGCTTATTTTAAAATCCAGACCTTAGACATATATAAAAATGTTCCGGTACCGGGAATCGAACCCGAGCCTCCTGGGTGAAAGCCAGGTATCCTAGCCACTAGACCATACCGGATATACGTACAGTTGAATTGCGACGAAAGCTTCGGAAGAGGAAATTACAAGCTTAGTTTAAAAGCCAGACATCAAACATATATAAAAATGTTCCGGTACCGGGAATCGAACCCGAGCCTCCTGGGTGAAAGCCAGGTATCCTAGCCACTAGACCATACCGGACATACGAACAGTCGACTTGCGAAGAAAGCTTTGGAAGGGAAATTAGAAGCTTATTTTAAAAGCCAGACAGTACCGGAAATCGAACCCGAGCCTCCTGGGTGAGAGCCAGGTATCCTAGCCACTAGACCATACCAGACATACGAACAGTTGAATTGCGAAGAAAGCTTCGGAAGGGGAAATTAGAAGCTTATTTTAAAAGCCAGACATTAAACATACAATGTTCCGGTACCGGGAATCGAACCCGAGCCTCCTGGGTGAAAGCCAGGTATCCTAGCCACTAGACCATACCGGATATACCAACAGTTGAATTGCGGCGAAAGCTTCGGAAGAGGAAAATCCGGGCTTATTTTAAAATCCAGACCTTAAACATATATAAAATTGTTCCGGTACCGGGAATCGAACCCGAGCCTCCTGGGTGAGAGCCAGGTATCTTAGCCACTAGACCATACCGGATATACGTAGTTGAATTGCGGCGAAAGCTTCGCAAGAGGAAATTACAAGCTTAGTTTAAAAGCCAGATATCAAACATATATAAAAATATTCCGGTACCGGGAATCGAACCCGAGCCTCCTGGGTGAAAGCCAGGTATCCTAGCCACTAGACCATACCGGATATACCAACATTTGAATTGCGACGAAAGCTTCGGAAGAGGAAAATCCGGGCTTATTTTAATATCCAGACCTTAAACATATATAAAAATGTTCCGGTACCGGGAATCGAACCCGAGCCTCCTGGGTGAGAGCCAGGTATCCTAGCCACTAGACCATACCGGATATACCAACAGTTGAATTGCGGCGAAAGCTTCGGAAGAGGAAAATCCGGGCTTATTTTAAAATCCAGACCTTAAACATATATAAAATTGTTCCGGTACCGGGAATCGAACCCGAGCCTCCTGGGTGAGAGCCAGGTATCCTAGCCACTAGACCATACCGGATATACGAAGTTGAATTGCGACGAAAGCTTCGCAAGAGGAAATTACAAGCTTAGTTTAAAAGCCAGACATCAAACATATATAAAAATATTCCGGTACCGGGAATCGAACCCGAGCCTCCTGGGTGAAAGCCAGGTATCCTAGCCACTAGACCATACCGGATATACCAACAGTTGAATTGCGACGAAAGCTTCGGAAGAGGAAAATCCGGGCTTATTTTAATATCCAGACCTTAAACATATATAAAAATGTTCCAGTACCGGGAATCGAACCCGAGCCTCCTGGGTGAGAGCCAGGTATCCTAGCCACTAGACCATACCGGATATACGAACAGTTGAATTGCGACGAAAGCTTCGGAAGCTTAGTTTAAAAGCCAGACATCAAACATATATAAAAATGTTCCGGTACCGGGAATCGAACCCGAGCCTCCTGGGTGAAAGCCAGGTATCCTAGCCACTAGACCATACCGGATATACGAACAGTTGAATTGCGACCAAAGCTTCGGAATAGGAAATTACAAGCTTAGTTTAAAAGCCAGACATCAAACATATATAAAAATGTTCCGGTACCGGGAATCGAACCCGAGCCTCCTGGGTGAAAGCCAGGTATCCTAGCCACTAGACCATACCGGATATACGAACAGTTGAATTGCGACGATAGGTTCCGAAGAGGAAATTACAAGCTTATTTTAAAAGAGAGACATTAAACATTTATAAGATGTTCCGGTACCGGGAATCGAACCCGAGCCTCCTGGGTGAAAGCCAGGTATCCTAGCCACTAGACCGTACCGGATATACCAACAGTTGAATTGCGACGAAAGCTTCGGAAGAGGAAAATCCGGGCTTATTTTAATATCCAGACCTTAAACATATATAAAAATGTTCCGGTACCGGGAATCGAACCCGAGCCTCCTGGGTGAGAGCCAGATATCCTAGCCACTAGACCATACCGGATATAAGAACAGTTGAATTGCGACGAAAGCTTCGGAAGAGGAAGTTACAAACTTATTTTAAAAGCCAGACATTAAACATTGATAAAATGTTCCAGTACCGGGAATCGAACCCGAGCCTCCTGGGTGAAAGCCAGGTATCCTAGCCACTAGACCATACCGGATATACCAACAGTTGAATTGCGACGAAAGCTTCGGAAGAGGACAATCGGGGCTTATTTTAAAATCTACACCTTAAACATATATAAAAATGTTCCGGTACCGGGAATCGAACCCGAGCCTCCTGGGTGAAAGCCAGGTATCCTAACCACTAGACCATACCGGATATACGAACAGTTGAATTGCGACGAAAGCTTCGGAAGAGGAAATTACAAACTTATTTTAAAAGCCAGACATTAAACATATATAAAATGTTCCGGTACCGGGAATCGAACCCGAGCCTCCTGGGTGAAAGCCAGGTATCCTAGCCACTAGACCATACCGGACATACGAACAGTCGAATTGCGAAGAAAGCTTTGGAAGGGAAATTAGAAGCTTATTTTAAAAGCTAGACATTAAACATATATAAAAATGTTCCGGTACCGGGAATCGAACCCGAGCCTCCTGGGTGAAAGCCAGGTAACCTAACCACTAGACCATACCGGACATACGAACAGTCGAATTGCGAAGAAAGCTTTGGAAGGGAAAATAGAAGCTTATTTTAAAAGCCAGACATTAAACATATATAAAAATGTTCCGGTACAGGGAATCGAACCCGAGCCTCCTGGGTGAAGGCCAGGTATCCTAGCCACTAGACCATACCGGATATACGAACAGTTGAATTGCGACGAAAGCTTCGGAAGAGGAAATTACAAGCTTAGTTTAAAAGCCAGACATCAAACATATATAAAAATGTTCCGGTACCGGGAATCGAACCCGAGCCTCCTGGGTGAAAGCCAGGTATCCTAGCCACTAGACCATACCGGATATACGAACAGTTGAATTGCGACGATAGGTTCCGAAGAGGAAATTACAAGCTTATTTTAAAAGCCAGACATTAAGCATTTATAAAATGTTCCGGTACCGGGAATCGAACCCGAGCCTCCTGGGTGAGAGCCAGGTAATAATAATAATAATAATAATAATAATACATTTATTTTCAATGATATTACAGAGTATTTGTACATAATTTACATATACCGCAATTACATGAAAACAGGTCAGTAGAAAAATTTACACATTCATACATTTACACGCACATATCTACAATCACACTCACAGGTAGACAAGTAATGATACAAAATAAATCAAACTATTACTATATTCTACAACTAGTAAAGAATTCCTCAATGTTATATGGTTCCAAATTCACTAGCATTTTAAAAAGTAAACTTTTCATAATAGAGTAAGATTTTGCCGATTTAATTTCATTAGGCAGGCTATTAAAAATTTTGATGCAGGTGTAATGTGGGCCTTTTTCAAAAAGACTTAATCTATGACTTGGAGTACTGTACTCAATACCATGTCTAGTGTTATACATATTCGGTAGCCTATTTACTTCAAATAAATACCTGTGTTTCCACAAGAACTTTACACATTCTAGTATGTAAACACCGTAACATGTTAATAAATTTGAATGTTTATACAATCCCCTACAACTAGTGTCATGTTTAAGTTTATGCATTATTCGCAGCGCTTTTTTCTGAATAATAAATACAGCGTTTATATCAGTACTACTACCCCAAAATAATATGCCAGACTTCATATAAGAGTAAAAGTTGGAATAATAAAATGTTTTGGCAATAGAGATATTTGTGTTTTTGGATAATATCCTGAGACCATAGCACGCTTTGCTTAGTTTATTTAATAGCAGGTCAATATGTTGCTTAAAACTTAAAGTATCATCCAGTACTACTCCTAAAAATTTGGTACTAGTGGTGAATGAGTATGTTGTATTATTAAATTTAATTGACTCTGGAGTTATTGTCTTTTGGTTTGTTTTAAAAAGTATGCAATTCGTTTTATCTTTATTGAGTATTAGATAATTGCATTTAAGCCAATTTTCTATAGCTTCCAGTGCTATATTTCCGTGGTTTACTACTTCCATATAAGTGGAACCCAATAGTAATATATTTGAATCATCCGCATAGCTGAGGAATTGACAATTACTTGTTACAACATTATTTATATCATTAATAAATATAATGAATAATAGGTATCCTAGCCACTAGACCATACCGGATATACAAACAGTTGAATTGCGACGAAAGCTTCGGAAGAGGAAAATCTGAGCCTATTTTAAAAGCCAGACATTAAATATATATAAAAATGTTCCGGTACCGGAAATCGAACCCGAGCCTCCTGGGTGAAAGCCAGGTATCCTAACCACTAGACCATACCGGATATACAAACAGTTGAATTACGACGAAACTGCGAAATAGGAAAATCCGAGCTTATTTTAAAATCCAGACTTTAAACATATATAAAAATATTCCAGTACCGGGAATCGAACCCGAGCCTCCTGGGTGAGAGCCAGGTATCCTAGCCACTAGACCATACCGGATATACAAACAGTTGAATTGCGACGAAAGCTTCAGAAGAGGAAAATCCGAGCCTATTTATAAGCCAGATATTAAACATATATAAAAACTTTCTCGCTGATAATAAACATACTTGAGTATCCACTATTAAAGATTTAGGAGTATTTCTGTCAAATGGCTGGTGCTTTGTCGATCATATAAGCTCTATAACATCTAAAACCTAATGAATTGACGGTTAGTAAAACGTAGTAGTATGGACTTTAAAAATTTAAAAACCATTTTAAATCTTTACACTTCCCTTGTACGCCCGCACTTAGAGTACTGCTCTATGATTTGGAGTTCTTCCAGCAGGGCTGAAACTGAAAAAATTAAACAGGTCAAGATTAAGTTTGTGAAATATCTTTCGTTCAAGCTTGGGCTAACAGGGCCTTACCTTATTTTTTGAATTTTTTAAATCTTGACTCTTTGGAAATGAGTCGTAGAAACGTGGATGTAACAACTGATTTTAAACTAATTAATGGCTTAGTCAATCCACCACTTTTACTAAGTTGACTCCATATTCACGTGCCTAAAAAAGCGTTGAGTTCGTTTCGGCTTTTCAAGGAGCGACGTTGTAGGACGGATTATGCTATGCATATGGCATTACAAGAATTGCTAGGAATTGTAATTCATTAAATATCGATATTGCAATGTGACTTTCCATAAGCTACGCTCAGTGTTGCGCTATCATGTACAATTTATTTATATTTGTTTGTGTATTTGAATAATGAACCAAAGAACCAAGCAAGGGGAGTAAAAGATAAAAATAGCAAATTAGAAAACGACCCCGAACTAATTGGGAGCATCTGGAAGGACTAATATAAAGAAATGCTTAATGAAACAGAACAACCAGAAGTAACCATTATAGCAGTACACGAACAGGGCATAAAAGAAGATTGTCCAACACCAGATGAGGTGCGAGAAGAGTTAATCAGAAAACGGAAAAGCACCAGGAGAAGATCAAATTGAGGCAGAATTATTAAAGTATGCGAAACATGAAATATACAAACATATACATTTACTAATAGAGCAAGGTTAGAGAGAGAGCACAAAGTACCAGAAGAATGGAATACAGGACTAATCAAACCAATACATAAAAAAGGAACAACGAAATCTACAAAAACTACAGAGCGATCATACTACTAAACGTAATATACAGAGTTTTTGCAAGTCTAATCAACAAAAGATTGAAAGTATACGTCGACAAAGTACTGGGTGAATATCCGAACGGTTTTAGAACTTTGTGATCTACAATTAGAAGGAGGAATTATATATTATCTTTATTGATTTCAAATATAAATTCGATACAATAAAAAGAACAAAACTGTTAGAAGTACTGGACGTGTTAGAAATACCAGTAAAACTCAAGATAATGACAGGACTGATACTAAAAAAATACCAAAATAAAATTCCAGCGTATGACAACCAAAGCATTCGAAACAAATAAAGGAGTAAAGCAAGGCGACACGAAGGCATAATGAGAGAAACTAACATGCGCAAGAAAAAGAGGTAACACAGAATCTAAAGCCTACGCAATCGTAGCAAACTCTGAAAAAAAAACTTATTAAAGCCATAAACAAATTTACAACAGTAGCAACAAGTAAATATAGAAATAGAAGAAGAACTGAGAGGGGAAAACATAATAAAACACATAAAATCATAATGACTAAAATGGGCAGGCTACATAACGTTTTCGCATTCATGGAATCAGATATAAAAGGACTAAGTGCTATTTACACATATCTTCTTAAATTACCACCTAGTTGTTAACAAATAACACAGTTTTTCTGTTTGCTTCTTTCTATAGCATTCTTCTATAGCACTAAATGATCTCCGTGACGTCTAAAGGTCCATGTTTTGAGATGGGACTTTACTAGCCTCGTTTCTGTAAGTTTAAGTTATTGTAGTTATAATTATAATGTTTATTGTATACCTTGTAGCGCCCTGAAGAAGGGAACATAGTTTCCGAAATATCGGCATAGAATAAAGAGTATTTAGTGAATAATCTCACTTATTGACCGATTACCCAATAAACTGATTTAATATATTTACTCCGGTCACTATATCACAATTCTTATATATATATATATATATATATATATATATATATATATATATATATATATGATTTGAAAGTAGATGTCGTTAAATATGTAATGCAAGCCACCCACCCTTTGCACTCGTAATTATTGTTTAGACAATTAGCCAGTAACTCGGAATTTTTTTTTCACGTTCGATCAAGATGAATTTTTCTTTGATGAAAATGTGTTTAAATTTAACCATAATTAAATAAGAAATTTTAAAATATAACCCCTGAATACACCCCTTGACCTAGGATGGGGATGTGGTGACATAATAATATTTTATTTTTAACGTGTAAAATTAATTTATTGGTACTACTAAGAATACTTAACTATAATACACTACGCCACATTAAAAATCTAGGAAATGTAATTAAATAAACAATATTCAGGGGCGGAACGTAATGCCGGCACCTCAACCATAACAATACTCTGAACAGAAATGTTTTTGTTATATCATCACAGGTTTACCAAATAATGTCTGTTTTCCATAACTAGTAAGAAGTAAGTAATTGTAACAAAAGAAACTAAAGGACAATAAAAACAAGAAACAAAATATAATGCACATCAATAAACAACTACATTTTATAATTTCCAGAGTGCGATAACGCTCGAAACAAACCTCGGATGTAGTTCAGGCTTTTGAGTACAGCACATATAACTAGTGTAATACGTGCAACTTGCCGTTTAACCGTTTATTCTTATCAGTTCATTATGGTCTACCAGGGCCATCTATAATTCCCTATTGTCTATAATTGTGTATAATTTCATGGGACGCTTTTATGTCGACGTTGGTCGATTTTGTATAACAAATATGCAGCGCAAATGTCCCAAAAAAAATTGAACGATTTTCGCGAAAAGCAATATGATGCAGAGTACGAGTCAGCTGTATCAACACCCACACCCTCCATATATTTGTTGTAGTTAATAACAATCCTGGGTTTGTTCACTTCCTGCAAATTTCCTCCAAGTATTTTTCTGTTTATTGGCTGAGTACCAACATCCCAACTACTAACTGCAATAACGACCCCTTTATTTTTCCAGGCCAATAATTTATAAATGTATTATCCTCGGAAAAAGTTGGGTACAAATTGCAGGATAATTTGACAACTCGTGAACTTATAGGAAGGTCAGAACTTACTAAATATTCTGATGTCAAGCTTGCGTATTAAGGCAAAATTGAATATATATGTATCCAGTATTAGCATCTGCCAAAACATATATCCCGATTCCACACTTATTTGGGTTATAAGTCAAAAAACTTTGAATCTAACTACAATCTCATCCACTGGAATTTCCCTTGACGGAACAAAATTTTCCCTGAACTTTTTCTCAAAAAAATCTAAATAATGACCTTTTGTACCCGACTCCAAAGACTTCGATAGTTTGGATCTGTTTCAAGCAAATGAAGCATCCAAAAGATTTGGATGAATCAGTCTCTTCTAAATATGACACTAAAGAAAGGAATTTTGGCACTGAAATTTTGGGACCAATATTCCTGCAGTTGGCTAACCGTTATTGTATCCATATTTAAAATAACTCCTAAAAAGGCCTCAAATTCGCTTTGTTAAGCTTTTTTGTTTAATTTTATTGCGAGCATAATTATTCGTCTCTTCTACAATTTTTCCATTAATTCATCCGCAAAAATTGTTTAAAAAAGTCAATGGGTTTTGTGTAGTTGACAGGGAGCCAGTGGATCTCAAATATGGTGCAATGGAGAACAGCCAATATTATAATAGGTTACACGAGGCTTGTATGTGGGGTAGGAAAAAGTGGTCCACAGAGGGGAGTGCTCTCCTCTTTACTATGGAACCTAGTCGTCGACGGACTAGTAAAATCACTGAATAGGCAGGGCTTCTACATATTAGGTTACGCCGACAATATCACGATCCTACTTTCCGGCAACTCGGAAAGTATGTTAACGAAACGTATGTCGGATGCTCTTAAAATAGTAAACAAATGGTGCATAGACCAAGGACTATTTGTAAATACAACAAAAACGGAACTGATACTGGCCACAAGAAGGAGGAAAATCAAGGATTTCAAGCTACCAAGCTGCAATCCTCGGACATATATATATATCAGCGAACAGGAAGCAGCGGCTGTTATAAGGCTACGAGAAACTAAAAGATGACTTGTAAGCAACGGAGGAGGTGAAAACCACAAAATCTAAAAGCCAGATACTGAATGCAACTATCCAGAGAAAACCTACGAAAGGTAGGGCTTCTAACAGGACACTGTAATCTAAGATCGCACCTGTAAATATTGTGACTATATATTTCAACCTGCAGAGGCTATTAGTATTACTATCATTTATGTATTCCAATATGCTTACATAACATTCCAAAATTGTATATAAAATCCATTAATATCAACAAAAATTTCAATTACATATGGAAAGGGCAGAGTTCACAATATAGCGTTCTTCCACTCGTACCAACACTTTCTTTCATGAGAAACTTCCTTCTTGAAGAAGGGTGCGAAGAGGAAGAGGAACCCGCCAAAAATGTGCTTCTGGACTGTCCGGGAAAGGGATGTCTACAGTCATCAGGCATCCTAAGAGTTCCTCTTGCTGCTATTGTGGCGTTTGCAAATGCCTTGGGTTGGCTAGACCGTCAGAGAAATCTGCTGCTTGTACTGGGCAAAGGTAATGCCCGATTTCTTTTGGTAACTATAATGTCGCTACCACTAGTATTATTTTCTGCAGCTTCTTCCCTGCAGCCTTCATTACTACTTCCAGGGCACTCTAATTCTCGATCATAATCACTGCTCTCAAATTCATTTTCAATGTTGCCTTGGAAATATCGCTTAGGGATTGCGCACATAAAAAATTAAAAAAATAAAGTAATAGTACTTTATAACTATAACACAAAACTGTCTCGGGGGGTGTTAGTTATGACACATTTTATTGAATTTATTTATTTTATATAAACTCGAGCGACCATAATATTTTGCTTATATAGATAAAATATGAAGTATTTAGTGCCGATACCGCGACATAAGAGCGTAGAGATTCGATGTTCCCTGTAAGGGGACATACGAGCGCAACGGTAAAACGAGTGATGTCCCCCGTACGGGGACGTACTAGTGCAAAGGGTCAATACTATTGACTAAGATAATCAAATGAAAAAGTTTAGTTTTTATTTTAATAATTCTATGTTTATGTATGTAAGTGAAGATACAACAGTAAACTTTATGCTAATAGCCATTAACATCATTTATATGTGCGCAATTTATAGAAGATCAATGGCTGCTGGACGAGCAAGCAAATACATCGCATTCCGCACATAATTTTCAAATTCCAACGTTATGTTAAAATCAATATGAGGAAATACATATAATTAATTGTTTTGATACTTGGATATATGTAATCCATTTTATTTCAAAATTAATTAAATATTCATTTAATACTAGGTCCTTAAAATTACCTGTTGTACACAATATAAATCGAATATATTTTTATGTTTTGTTTCCGCAAAACTCTGGCGTAATCCCAAAAGCACAATTCAAAGCACGTGTGTCTTGAAAAACCTACTAAAGTTACAATTAGCTTCTTTAACGGGGGTGAATTTAATCAGGGACTGAATTGAACATCTTCTATTTTAGTTAGATATAAAATATATCATTTTACGTTAACAGTACCATTAATTTTTTTAACACAATCATTTGTAACATACCTATATCTGTGGGTAATCAATTAAATCACATATTACTATTTAATTCCAGGTATAATTTAACATATAATGTATTTCATGTTATTCATTATTAATTAAATCACCCGCTATATATTGTATTCACATTGTAATAAGAATGTCAGAATCGAACTCAAATAACATTGGGAAACAACTATTACCAGTTCATTGAATAATTAATTTATCTTATTAAGAAGTAAATATTTTCCGTCGTCTCGAAGATGTCAATAACAATGTTCATGGCAAAAGTAAACAATTCATTATGTTAACCTTCAAAAGTCCAACGAAAAGTTCCTCCACCAAAACGGCCTTTGTATTATATAAAATTGCTGCCCCAATTAGTTAAAAGCCGCCATATCCCTAATTATAAAAAAGGTGATCCAAATATTCCATCAAACCATCTTCCGATTTCTGTGCTATCAAATAGAATCATTTAGAAATAAATGACAAATGCAATTGATGTAATATTTGAACAAGCACAATTTACTAAGTAATAGCCAATATGGATTTAGAAAGGGATGATCTACGACTGATACCATCTTAAGATTTACCAACAATGCCCTAGATTCTTTTGAAAATGGATTAGAAGCAACAACAACATCAAACTTATCAAAAGCATGCTTGTCTTATTCTATTCATATCCGGAAATTGTACTGATATAATTTACACCCGGAGAGCATTAACATGATATCATCCTAACTAACAAGGCAAAGCTAATGCACAATCTTTAATTCGACAATATCATCTTCTGTTAAAATTACAACCTGTGTCCCACAGGGCTCTAACCTTGGACCACTATTATTCTTGATATATATCAATGATTTCCCGGATTACATATTTTCGCCGATTATATTATTTTTGCAGATGATATGACTATTACCAAACAAACGATTAGCAAATACATATTATATATTAAAAAATAAAAGATAAAATGTACCGTAAAGATAATCTAATATACTCTAATTAACATTAACATTTATATATCTTCTTTTAGAATGGTAAATATAAATGATTCAAATTTGTTGATATTCTTTTCTGTTGGGTCTATACTAGTAGAATCTTTAAAAACAAAAACAGATTATTTTAATAAAAATCTATATTATTCATGGTTACTGTAATTCTTCCACGTACTTATTATGACAAGAATATAATTTGAGAATAAACCACAAAAATAAATACTTCTCATATATGTTTTATGGTTTTTACTTATGACATTTAAAGGACATGATTTTTAACGTTCGCACAAGCCACAAAACGACATTACGATTCAAATCTACAATTTTGCATTAAACATATTAAATCATAAAACATATAAAATAGCGCTGTGACACTATAGCAATTTTTAAAACAACTCTGCCATAAATCACTCACTTTAATTGCCTTTTGCGTACATATAGATTCTCTTTAGAACTGCATTTTTTAAACACGAATGGGGTTTATTAATATTAATACATATTTTTTTATTAATGAATATTGATGTTAATGCTTACCAGTTGCAATTTTCTCAATAATGTATTAAAGAAGCGCCTCATTAAAATAACGCATAAGTTGGCGCCTTGTCCCACATACTTGCAGTTCGAGTGTGATGGCCGTGGGGTACAAAGTGACGTTAAAATATATTAATAATAATAACGATCATCAATATATATGAGATCCAGTAGTTTAGTCATATTTATTTATATTTGTTCTGTAGAGCGTGTGCGATAATTGCGCTTGAATACATTAATTCACGAAACATCCTGTATCCGCCTTGTTTAATACGTAGCCAATATAATTGTAAAAGTAATTATTAATATGTTAATTGAGTTTTTAATAATTTAAAATCTCGAAAACATTTCGTAAATCTACAACGATTAGTTTTATTACGACTACAAATCAAATCTTATTCTCTTTATTTTTTGGCTATTTTGGAATATTATGCGTAATTCTCGTATAAAGCCATATTCACTTTACCACAAATTAAATATCCTTGAAGGTCTGGAGAAGAGGAAAGTAATTCGGAATACGATTATATATTTAATAGCCAGAATGAATTATTACTAAGTTAAACAGTACTTTTCCACAATTAGTACCAATAAGTAAAATGGTTACATGCTCATGTTTAAACAGTTAAAATTTGTAATTCCTTTGAAACTGATCATCGCTGATCGAAATATATGTCAGGAAAATAATAACAATAATATGAAACATAACAAGAGTTCTAATTTTAAATTACCTAATGTTAAAATGAAGATAAACTAGAACAAAATCAACATAATCAAAATGCTGTTGCTACTCGTGGTTGAAATAAAAATAAACAAAATAGTTTGTTAAAGAAATGCTCTTTAATACATTATTAAACATTAGTTTGTATCTTAATTTTTATTTGAAGGATAGAAGACGAAGTCTCTTTTGGTCTTTTTATTATCACATCTAATATTTCCTTTTTTTCGTTCTATTCTTCAAGCCTACGATTATTTTCTTTGGTCCAAATTTCTGTTTCCGTATCAATATATTCTGAGTACATTCACTTCGATGGCAAAGTTTACAGTGGTACTCCCAGGATTAACTTCGACCCCGTATGTGACGACCACTTATACTGTAACACAAATAGTATGCCAAAAATATAACTAACTTTTGATTACAAAATGGAGGGTGTGATGTCTTCGGCTTTATATATGTCAGCTATAATCTATAGCTGAAAATTGAACAAAAATAATAGGAGATATTCACAAAATGTACATTATATGCTCCATATTTGATGGACCCGGCTCAGCAATCTCTCTTTTAATATTTAAAGTATTCTGAAATATTGAGTAAGGAATGTTTTATTTACAACAGAAATGTGATTGCGGCCGTTATTATGTAGTTCTTCATTTTGGAGAGTAAATAAAAATATTTTTGACATTTTTGTACCACTATTTACTGTACAACTTATATATACAAAGTTTACCATATCAAAACTTGACAAAGACTTGGAAAGGTAGAAAATATAGTTGTGTTAAAAATTGATAAATTTTGTGTATATTATACAACAAATAGTAGTATAAAAACGTCGGTATTTTTATTTTTATACTATTTAAATTTATTTATTTAGTAATAAAATACATACTTCTTGTTACCTTAAAGGTCGTTAATTTCTGTGGCTTCATGATTATATACAATTATAATCTATACATCAGTCTAAAAATTGAACATTTAGTATATGTAAACAAATAATTACAGCATCACATTCTATAGAACTATCGCGATCTACCACCTCAATTTAAAATTAATAATGAGCGCCTGAACTACTTTATTATAGGGGCGAGAAGGATTTCGTTCTTCGCATGTCTCTCTTGGTTATGTTTAGCAACTATACCTGCCATTCTTGGTTTTCATGTTATCAAATTTGATACGGAGCTGTTCAATATTTCGGTGCTAGTATTAAATATATGTATTGCAAATACATCACCAGGCTGCCAACAAACAAATCAGAAAGGGCATTTTAACTAAAACTCGATTTTAAAATATTGTCTTTTAATTTAACTTTATCTACGACAGCCCTAGTTTGAAATAATGACGTTATTATTAAATTATATTGTACCACAGGTTTGGATGCTGATGTATGCGTAAGAAATGATGTTGATGGCAAGGGCGTGGAAAGTAATAAACTAGAGAGCTAGAATGGAAGAGAGGGGTAAAAGTGTTCAATTATCTAGGGTTCATGATTAAGAGGTTATGAGGGGCATATCAAGTGGCTGCATGGGAAAGTGTGTGGTGGATGAATGAAAGTGGGAGAGTGAAGTGTAGCTTATTGGATGAGTTCGTAAAATTGATCTTAATATCAATGTGGTTGAAGTATGAAAATCAGGAAGTAAGGATAGTTAGAATAGTGGTTCCTAAATCAGATGTTAGGGGTAGAGAAGTGGACTTTTGATTACATGCTACTTCAAGAAACGAAAAGACAGTGGTCAGCTATGAGATGAAACTGTGAGTATTGTATAAGGGGAGATTGGTGAAGGAAGTATGAAAGGAAAGTATAAACACGGGAGTGGTTAGATGGAGAGCGGAAAGGAGAGCTTGGGTTTGTCAGAGAAGATCCTGGAGTGGCTAATGCAAAGTGAATGTTGCGTGATAAATTCATGAGAAAAAGATAGAGGTGGCAGGGAAAGGATGCCATTATGGATGGAGAAGAGTGGATATAATGAGGGCTATAAGTCAAAAACGAAATGTTTTTAGAATCAAAAATAAGTTTTACCTGCATCTCTAAATTTTCTACACAAAATGATCCAAGAATAGCAGAAGGAATATAAATTGTAATCAGAAACATTTTAAATGTAGCAAATTTTGTAATTCGATTTTTTCACAATGTGCTGATCAGTGTTATTACAGTGTTCGCCAATTCTGAAGTGATGTATCCTTAGGGATATTACTGAACATTGTATTCAGATTGGTCACCACATTGGAGAGATGAGTCTAAATTTATAAAAAGGTAAGACAGCTTAACTTCAGAGAAGGATTAGAAATTAAGAAGGTCGCCAACAAGGGGATAAATATCTTGAAGAACCAACAAGTGTTAACCAAAACAGCATTTTAATCACAGAGATTTCCATTAATAAACATTGCCTGCATCACTATATATAGCTGAACATTTCTTATTTTTTATTATTTTAAACTGAAATGTCTCAATTCTCCGCAAAAACTCATATTTGTTTTCAGCTATAAAAAGCATTCGACTCTATAGGCAGCAGTTTGCCTACAAACCTGACAATTATACCGTGGGTGCACTCCATAGCCTCACAACAGGGACAGAAGCTTCGTTACAATACAAGAAGATTGCATTAGGTATTTTCTCGAATATTGGAGGTGCGTTTGACAAAATAATTTTCAAAGCAGTCGAACAAGGGGCCATCAAGGGTATCGAAATACCCTCCAAAAGATAGATCAAGGCGGTACTCTATAATTGTAAGATCACCGCATGTATAGAGAGTGAATTAAAAACGGTCACCACGGCAAAATATGTATAGTATCCTGGTTAATTTTTTCCTGATGGCTTTGGTTGACAAGGGTTACAGTACTTAAAATTATGCCGATGATATTTGTCATACAGTGTATCATATTCACCCATACGATCATAAGACGCCTTTAGTACCATAGTTAAATGGTGTTTGAGGGAAGGCTTCAATTCCAATCATGACCAAACTGTGGCGGTACTTTTCACGAATCGTAGAAGATCAAAGCTCCTAAAGTAACAAGAAATTGTGTTATCCTATCATGCGAAATATCTAGATTTAAATTTAACTTAAATGATACAGCGGCATTAGGGATATGCCGGTCATTCTTTTGTAAATCATGGGGACTGAGACTAATAATGATATATTGGCTGTACATTATAGTAGTAAGAATCACATATGGAAGCTTTACTAGAGCTACTTTCCTTGCTCAAACAAATCAGAAAAAAAAATCTAATGAGTGTGATGGAAATGAACTATAGTCGCGCCGCCGAGAGCTGACCGTGACTTATCGCTCGATATTGGAGGAATCAGACATACGTTCCTTTCATTTCATTCTGTCGTGATCATCCTACATTGATGATAGAACGAGATAGATATTAATTGCTGCACGGTTCTTAGTGCGAAAATGCATGAGTCACAGTCAGCTATCGACGGCCCAACTATAGCATGGAATAGGTCACAGAATTAATCACTCAGAAAGTCAAAATTCAGAACCTGATTAAACTAGAGTTCACACATACACCATTGGACGTAATACCGACCAAATTTAATTTTATATCGCGTTTTGAAGTGTTATTAGCAGTCGCCAAAATAGTCTGAATCGAATCAAAAAACAAAACATAACTCTGTAATCTGATATACAGATGAACCAAAAAGAGAAACAACTTGTCAGGGAAGGGTCTGCGAAACACACTAGGTCAAAGTAAATCCAAAATATTCTTTTTGTATAAGTAAACGTGTTGCCGTGATTTATCGTGATTATTCATTATCTTCATAATTAATTATTACTACAAAATGGTTTCACTTTGATTTGACTGTTATTTATATTCTTTGTCGGAGAATTGAAAATCTAATCCACTTCCATTAGAACAGACTCCTTCATTTAAGAAAGAGAATATAAATTTTAGTGTATTATTTTATTTTGCACAATGAACAAGTAAAATAATTAATTTTTACACAATAAACTTTTGACTAAGATGCAGAATTTCTAGAACAATATAGAGATAACAACGCGGGTTTCATAATCATGTTAGTCTGTGGACATTGTACATAAAGGCCTTCGATAGTTTTGAAGCCTTATTTAAAGCCTTTATTACAATTACTAAAAATTAAAACATTCTTGATGTAATGTCGTTAAAATTTTCTATTCTGGCTTTTTCGTTTATTACATTTACGTAATTTCTCTAAGAAAATTACAATGAAAACTGAACTAACGTAATTAGTAATAATAATAATTCAAAACTACAAATAAGGACATTCATAGTATGAAAACTTTCATGAAATTTATACAGGGTGTCCCGTTAATATAGTTATTATTTTTATTAATAACTACCATAATATATCATTTCAGTTATTATGGCTATTAGTGAATGACAGGAAGTATTAAAAACAGTAGTACCATTACTAAAAAACTAAAATATTTTTTTATTCATGCGTCCAATAAAAAAAATTGTATTAAAAACTATAACAACTAATATAAACAATAATTATAAATAATAATAAAGTGACTAATTTACAAAATACGGAACGGAAACCACTACATTTTTTAATTTGCTCGCAATTTTATATCTTATAAAGTTGAGTGTCGATTGTTTCCAAATTAAATTGGCCGTTATTGTCTGATTTCTCTTTGATTTATGAAACGTTTGTCCACTGTACCATGTAGTGACAGTTTGGCTCCGAAATATGATGCACAATAAACCTTTTGACATTTATATTTTCTCTTCGCAACATTTTATGGTATGCATTGTATTATCCTACAGATGTGTGGGCAATATGTTTCAAATAAACGTTAAAGATAATATAGTTTGAATAAATAAGATATTTTTTATCTGTAATAATAATAATAATGGTCAAATATGGAATATGTACCGTACTTTGCTTAATATCCCCGTATTCCTGTATTGCTACACTTGTATCATAAATAATTTTTTATATTTTTATAATATTGTTTTCATCTTTCTTATAAAGTAATTATATACAATTAATACATTTCTCACTAAGCCCGTGATTAAACAACTTTATATTAATTAGATTGATAATTAAAGCGTTTGATTTAGAACAATTTTCTTAAAAACAAGTGAAATAAAAGCAATTGTTTTAATCAACAATCTAATTAATTATTATATTAGATTTGTTGTTTATAGAATATTTTATTTCGTGGTTTATACAAATAAATTTAATTATATATATATATATATATATATATATATATATATACAGGGTGAGTTTTTTTCGATATTCTCTATGGGGATCTCGGAAACTATAAGAGATAGAGAAACGGTTAAATGGGGAAAGAAGTGTAGATTTACGAGACGAATAAGATTCCACTTTCAAAGTTTTCGAAAAAGTCAAGGGTAACTAGATATTTTGAAAAAAGTAAAAAGTGTCAATTTTTTCAAATCAATATATCTCGGTTATTATAACAGATAGAAAAAAACTGTGCAGGACAAAGTTTTAGATCATTTTATGCAGATTAATAAAAAATAATCAGAAAATTTTTATCGCCATTATTTTCCGAGATATGACGCAAACTTACATTTTTTTTAATGAAAATCATAGTTGGCTGTGACCTCATTCAAAAGGTAATTTTTTTTTCTTTAATCCAATATGGCATATGACATAGTTATTTCTAAAAATGAGTGAGTTATAGCCATTTTAAATTCTATTATAAATAAAAAAATGGGTAGCCATGAAAAAGATGACTTAAAACAATTGCAGCTGTTTATAAATTAGCAATATTGTAATTATTAGTTTTACAGAGATAAACCAAAATAAAACAACTGCATAAAGTAATTCTGTAATTATCACTATATCAATGGGAGAGAAATTTTAATATTAAAAAAATATGGTCAAAGAGTCCACTATTAATACTAATATGGCATAAATTATATATTTTTAAAATTGAATTTATGGCTTTTTGACTATACTCATGTAAATTGAATTAAATGTTTCAATAAAAACTAGTTTATGATCCTCCACAGATTAATATGATTTTTCATATACTTTGTTTTTTACATAACCCTACAGAAAAAATCTAAAACGCGTAGATCGGGAGATCTACGTGGCCCTGGGATTGGTTTACTTCTTCCCACTTATGAGTTAGGAAAAGCATCATTTAAATAATTTGTAATGCCAACATGTTATGAGGTGGAGCACCGTCATATTGAAACCATTTAAATCTTGCTTGTAATGATAAATTTAAACAATCGAGCGTATCTTCAAATGTTTTCTGAAGAAAATGAAAGTAATCAGTTTCACTTAGTGAGCTTTCAAAAAAATATGGACCGAGAATTATTAATCCAAACATACCATGGATTAAACCCAAATTTAATTTGAAGTTTTCTCTGTGAAACTTCTCGTGGATTCTTTTAAGTTCATCTATGTTCATTGTGGCGATTAAAAATACAACAATTAGTGAATCGCGATTCATCTGTTCATAATATTTTTGTAAGAAACGTATTATCCTCTTGACAAATGGGTTTATACCACATACAGAAGGCCATTTGATAATTACAAAATGATTATTCTTATGCTGGTTTTTCATTTTTATTTAACTTTGTAGAACTAATAATTACAATATTGCTATTATTATAAAGAACTGCAATTGTTTTACTTTCATCTTTTTCATGGCTACTAATTTTTTATTTATAATAAAATTTAAAATGACTATTACTCACTTATTTTTAGAAATAACTATGTCAT
>OZ018391.1:37466498-37560325 GCA_963969525.1 Ontholestes murinus
GTCGGTAACTATAAGCTTACACTTGATTTTAAATACTGTTATCCGTAACTCATTTGTTACAGTTTCTTCAGATTTCCTCCCTTTATTCATAACAATATGTTCATCGTTTACACAAACATTGTCCTCAAATTTCTGATCAATTCTAATAATTGTTGATTGGCACGGCACTGGACATGCTTCAAAATTTATACTAAATAAGTCGCAAAGGTCCACCAAAACTCAATTTGATGATCTGAATGTTTTCTTTGAATTGAATTATTTGTTTGTGGCTTAATCAATTTAGATGACAAACACTGACATTTCATAGCAACTACTATTTTGAGGATTTTATTATCGAATATTTCTTCATACTTTTTAAGCCATATTTCGATTAAAACTAAAGATGAAACAAAAATAAACCCTCTAAAATAATCTTAGTAGATAAAGGAATCATTCTAATTTTATTTTTATAATTTTCATTCAATAATAGAGATACAAACTGCAATTGAAAATTTTACATGGGAATTCCCTATGATGCGTCTTCAAACGGACACACGGTATATATATATATATATATATATATATATATATATATATATATATATATATATATATATATATATATATATATGTACATTGTCAATGTTCGGCTTTAATCTTCGAATTTGCAAGTTTTGATGGTTCTAAAAAGAACCGATTTGCAACGTTTCGACAAAGTCGCATTGGTCTTCTTCAGGCGGTGTTTGATGGGGAACTGCGATCGTGCTAAGTGGAACTGCGCTATTTATACCTGCGGTGTTGGCGGTTGACGTTTGGCGGCGCGTGTGCGGCTTCTTGTAATAGGGCCGGTCGGATTAACCGGGATTACGTTGGTGGTACCTGTGGGGATTGAAATCTGTGGAGCGGGTGAAGAGATATGCATTTTGCATAAAATTGATTTCCAAGTGGGGGGTAGTCGTTGGGCGTCGTCGCGTTTATTGAGATTATCGGTGTTTTTTTTCTATTTCAATTGCCTCGCGGATAATCCTCTTCGTGAAATGGTCTAATGCTGCGATGGAAGTCGTGTGGTCGAAATTTATCTTGTGTCCGGTGGATTTGGAATGTTCGGCTAGAGATGAGGATGGTAGTTCTTTTTCAACGGCTCTGATATGTTCGTCTCGCCGTACATTCATACCTCTGTTGGTTTGTCCGATATAAACTTTATTACAATCGGCACAGGGAATTTTGTATACTCCTTGATTTTCCCCTTGAAAAGTTTGTTTATAACAATTTATACCATTGTAGAAATAAGATCTTATTACCGTAACGATTTCACTTAGGCGCATTTCCAGCGCGTTTTATACACTATTTTATCACATACTTCATATAACAGTAGATCTATTCTCTAAATTTTAGTGATTTAGTGTATTAATGTGTGTATTTTATGTATTTTCTAAATAGATTTTGTAAAGTAATAAACTAAACTATACTAAAGTAAGTAACTGACATTGACATTGATTAATAGTAAACAAAAGTAGTGCAGAAAAGTGTATCGATAATTTTATTGCATAACAACATTTTACTTTTCTAAACGGTTTTAGATGCGAAAATAAATATTTCTAAAGAATATAATATACATAACATGTTTATCAATCACGTCAGCATTAGCGACAAACAGATAATTATGAATATATCAGATTACCTAGCTCATATATCCAAAGGAATTTTAGAAAACAAAAATTTGCAAATTAATGCTCCGGCGTTAGCAAAAGATTCAGCAACTGCCTTCAATAACCACTTTAAAAATATCAGCAATAAACTCACAAAAACCAGACAAGTTGATTACACAGGCAACATACGGTCCTCACAGCATATAACAGTAACCGAACGATATAAATCATAAGCAAACGTAATAAACACTCTATTGTGGTCATGATAACATCCCAAGTACGGCGATCAAATTCTGTGTGTTGCAATTAATAGAGCCCCTGTCCCATTGGATAAATAACTCTCTCCAGTCGGGAATCTTTCCCACCAAATTAAAAACAGCAGTAATCAAACCAATATTCAAAAATGGAAACTTTGAAGAAGAAATCTACATATTAAAGAGTAAACAATCGCAATATTTATAGAAACATTAGAAAAAAGAGTGGCATTAGAGGTACCGTTTTAGGTTGGTTTCGGTCATACCTAAGTTATTTTACACAACGGGTGGTAATAGAAGTAGATGGAAATAAGGCCCAATCTGAAGCAGCTGCGGGAACTATCGGCTTACCCCAAGAGAGCTTAACAGCACCTACATTATTTCTATTATTCATTAATGACCTGGCACATACTAAAAGCAATTAACACACTATAGTAACCAAGCACGTGACACTTGCATCCTCGTTTCAAGCAAAGATCTAGATTACTTACTAGCCGATGCAAATAATCTGTTTATTCAGGTAAAAGAGTGGTTTATGAAAAACAAACAATGTATAAATAATGAAAAAACCAATGTTCTCTAGTACAGACCAAAAAATATTAAATTCAAAATAAATAAACAATTAACTTTGTTGGTATCACTTTTTATTTACACTTGTAACTATAGTTTCGACAACTTCAGCTTGTCATTATTAAACAATAGTATTTTAAATTACATTTAACATATAAATTTATACCGTTTTTAAAACATTAAACAGGGGGGAGGATATAAGATCTGCCTGGTCGTTAATGAGCGGAATGTCCGGATTATGATTAAATGTAAATCAAGTAACTAGGGAGACACCGTTACATATACATTCCTTAGGTTCTTACAATTCTTCTTCATCCTAATATTCCTAATTTAAAATTTGTCTTAAGATTTTAAAATACAATAAAATCCCATGATCTTAAAGAAAGACTAGTTATTTTGTTATACACAACAAGAAAACTATTGTTCGAAAAAAGAAAATAACGTAATAAAGGTTTAATAATTAGAAAAAACACGAAAATATTTCGTAAAATCTACAACAAGTGAGTCTTATTAAGACTACAAAAACAAACGACTTTTGAAACAACTACTTCTCTAGCTAGTACTTCGACAGACATTGAATAATACAAAAGTAATTTGCGTGTTACAAAATAGCAAGGCTATCAAAGCAACACTAGTTTGAACGTATTTCTTTCTGTAAAATGAACTAAAAATGATTGATGTACGTTTATATTTATTAATAAAGATTTCCCAACTAATAGAGGAATCAAATATTTTAATTGATTATCATGCTTTTTTTCTGATTTTCCAAGAAGCAGTATTAATTGTAATTAAATATTTTATAGAGATAATTAGGACTAACATCTTTTTTTGTAACGAAAAAATTAACTTAAATAATTACTTAATCACAAAACAAATACAAAGACAATTAAAATAAGCTCTAGAAAACTGGTAATATTTAAATAATATTATAAATATTGGTTTTACTACGGGCAAAAACTTTTGAGATATTTTAAAAAAGAAGTTCTCTGATCATATTAAATATTTGGGCATAACGTTGGATATAATGTACCTAATTAAACATGTATCTAAACAGCCCCTTCTGTTTATGAATAAGTTAGGTAGTTAACGACAATTAACGATAATCTAAAATTTTTAAAAGTAGTTGTAAAATATCAAAACAAAAAACAAGTGGTGCAAAATTTACAGTTAAATGAAATGCAAAGTGCACCGGCACAAAAAATATATGGATCATAATAAGTAAAAATACTATTTTAATAGTTTAAATTTAAATAAATAACTGACTTTTAGATAGTTGAAATAACAATTACAGATTGGTTTAAACTATAGTCAACTATATTAACCACTGGCTTCCCTATTAGTATTTTGTGCCCACTATTTTCAAGATGCTATACATACCGTTTCAGCAATTCAAAATGAACAATTCCGCGTATACTGTATCCAACACACAGAAGTGCCTCTTTGGGATTCATTATTCGTCTCCAGTAATCAAACCATCAAAAAACGATTCTGTATTTTGCCCTTGAAGCAATACGTTGCATTTGATGAATCGGTTGGTTTTGTTTTCTTCGGACAGATTATTGGGGACCCAAAGCCCTGCTCTGCTTATTTTTCCAATCTACTTTAAATGTTCTTGGATGGTCGACCAAGGGTGGTTGTCTACTGTTGTTGATCTTCCTGATCGATAGGAGAAAATAATCTTTGGCATTTACGAATGTCTATTGCACGTGGATAAACATCACAAATGTTTTGGTCACTGTTGCGAAACTCAAAAAGCATACAAAGCTGGTTATACTTTTTTGGTATCTGGCTGGCTATTTCACCCCAAATTGCAAAAACAGTTTAATATTGAATTATTTAGAAGTGAACAAATCACAATAACCTTAAAATGATTTTGGCACACCTTCGAGATACACAATGAGCTGACAAATGACAATAAAATATCGACATGCGCAGTAACGACATTACTTTCCGATCCCTCTATTAATATATCTTCTAATCTTAAAAAAAACTTATTATGCCCCCCTATGATATCATTTGAAAATAATTACCCTGATTTTTGGTATCCTAGTAACCCTATAACGCCCTAGGGCTTTGGAATTTTTATAATACGCCCTAGAGCGTCCGGAAAGTTTTTGGATGAACCAATAATTATCCTGGAGTTTTCGAACTGGATTGTCACTTGCTATTATCAATATACATTTCTTCAATACTCGAGCTCTTTCGAAACGTTCCAAGTTTACTCCAGAATCGGAATGAAATGTGGCACTTTTTCTTTGAAAGCAATGCCCTGTATATTCTGCATCATTAGATAAACATAAAAAAATCACAATTTGTGCGGAGATCCTTCCAATATTATTCTCGCCAACAGGTTGGAAAGTACATTTATTGTTTCTATATGTCAAAAAAAATTGATCGATGTTAGCATGATTAGGTCTTAATAAACGGTACTTTCTAATCAAAGTTTAACTCGTCATTAGTAATCACGAAGCTCCTATTAACGCCATTTGTGCTATGTGGTATATTAAATGAAATATACGAATTTTCATCCTAAATATTATAGATTGTCATCCTAACCAGTTCGTCCCATTTACACGCTCCAAATATCCTAGTTACCAAAATGACTTTGTCAAATAAAAATCTTTCAATAGGGGCCTCATTTAAGTACCTGTTCTCGAGTGAATACTCGCGATTTCTTCGGAGCGTAATTTTTACAATTTTGTTTTAAAAATAGTTCCAGTTCTAAAAAATGTTCCTTTGGCGATACGTGTTTGTTTAATAATAACTGTTTTCTTAACATTGAAAATTTAGTCCACATAGAGTTCGGCGCAAATGTCTGTGGTATCTCTTGAAAGTATGCCAACAGTTCCGTTTCGCAAACTTCTTTCACTTCTATTTTGTGTATCTTTCTCCAATTTATGAAAGAAATGTACTCCTTATATACTCTTAAAGATTTCTTCGGCAGTAATGCTTGTCTTGCCTTTTCTGCTCTTGTTTTTATTGCCTCTGGTAAAGCAGTCATTGTTACTCAACGTGAACTTTAATTTCCGAATAGAAATTGAAATATGCCAATCAATGACAGGCACCACCACATTAATTTATTGACTTTATATTTTTATTAATTGCTTACTTAATATGAAAATAGAATTTAATATTACATCATATTTCCGGGAACATAAAATTTTGAAGGCACCACAGGGCGTTAGGTAGGAAATATTTCCCTTCGCCGACATACAACCCTTGGGTCTTCGGCTGTACACTGTCGACGGCGGGCATTATTTCCTAACGCCCTTGGTACTTTAATTACTCTTGGAAGCCTAAAGCATTATTTGTTAACCTTATTTATATATAAGATATTTCTCACAAAATAAGAATGAGAAAGGATTCTGTTGTTCACCTTTCTTCGGAGTGTCAGAATATCATACTCTAGACCAGGGGTATTCAAACTTTCCAGTCCAGCCTTACGACCATACTGTTTACTCCAGTATGTTTCAAGGGCCAAAACCGTTTTAATTTCAGGTAAATAATTTCAGTTATCGCTAAAACGTGACGCTAGTAGTAGCTTTGAAAGTGCAGTAACAATTAAAAATTGGTGAATAACCTCATTGTTTCGAGACCAATCCAAGGCTGCAAGTAGTGGCAGCTTTTACGTGGCTCTTAACATCGCAAAACGTGGAAAACTTGTCACCAATGGAGAAGTGATCAAATAATGCGTAATTACAGTAGCAGAAGAAATATGCTCCGAAAAGGTAAATTTATTTAAAATTGTCAGTTTCGTCGGCAAGTGGCTCGGAGGGTACAAGACATCGCAGAAAATATATCATTCCAACTGTCTAACAAAAATGAAAATTTTGAGTGGTTTCTCTGGCCTTGGATGTAAATGAAGAAGAACTTCTTGATATTGATACTATTCACGGCACGACAACTGGTTAAGAAAGGGAGTTGACGTGAAATCTATTAGAACTGATGAAGGCAAACATGTGTGGTAAAAATAAAGGAGTGGTTGCACTTGTATTAAAGGCAGTAGAAATGATGGTGGTTAAAAACCATTAGTCTTAGATTGTATAATTCGTCAACAGTTCTTGTGCGAAAAAATTTTGGATGTCATATCAGTTGTTAATTTCGTCAGATCCACTAGGCTGAATCACCGACAATCCCGCGAGTTTATTGAAGATATGAGAGAAAAATGTTTGCCATATCATACTGATGGCTTAGTTGCCAAAAAGTCCAGCAGCACTTTTTTTGAACTTCGAGTATAGATCAAATTTTTGTTTATTGTAAAGCATTGCCCTCTTACTGTATTATAAAATAGCTAATGGCTGTCGAAGTTAGCATTATCGATTATGAAAACATGTGAACGAACTAAATTTGAGATTACAAGGAGAAACCCAGCTTCTCCCTGATCTATACACTACAATCAAATCGTTTCGGCAGAAAATAATATAGTTTCAATCACAATTACGTAAAAAATGTTTCACATATTTTAAAACAGGTGAAATATTCAGCCGCACTACTGAAACTGAGTTTCCCGACGGTTTTGCAGTCGAAGTTTTGAGTGCTTTAATGATAAATTTTTATACTCATGTCTCATACTTTGGTATTTTATAATGGTAGTGGAATTCATCTCAATTATTTGTTAGTTATACTTAAGTTAAATTTTTGCGTATTTTGCTTGTTATTAAATTTACCTAGTAAGTAAATAAATTATTACTATTCTGTGTTTTTTATCCAATTATTACAGCAACAATATTGATCTTATGACATTGGCGGGTTGGGTTGGATTTGGCCCGTAGACCGTAGTGGGCCTACGGGCCAAAGACAAACTAATTCTTAATTCAAGCGAAATCGGGGAATAACTCAGAATAATTTTATTGACAATTTACGTTACTTTCCGCACATATTATGCAAGAATTCATTTGTAGATTTCTTATTTCAATATTCCCTACCATTATTTTGTACATAATAATTGCATTTAAAATTGATAGAAAAATTAGAAAATTAAAGAAATATTTTTTACTTAACTTTTTAATTTATACATAAAAATTAATTAATAGGACGTTTTATGCAGATTGTATTATCACACATGCAAAAGGCCAATGTCTTAATTGGACAAGCTTGTCTATCAAATTACCACACAAATAAAATTGAAATTAAGCGTTAAACGCTTAACTTGTTTGTGTGCGGAATAGCAATTAATGGTCCTTTCTTCACTATTTTCGCTGTTAAAGATCAACGTCGCATTAAATGTTAAACGGTATCCATCACGATAACCGCGTACCAGAATTTTATTCATTTTAAGTGCCGTGTGCGCAGGAGTGCATAGTTTTAAGTGGCAGAGTTCAAGCGACCATTATATAACTGCGGGGTGATTTATCTTAAGGTTACACCGTCTTTTAACTAAACGTAAGTTCATGATCTCCCACTGGCTAAGAGTCGTTCGTTTGTGCCCGTTTCTTCTGTTTGATCTTCGTCCCATTGTGATGTTATGTAAATGCGTAAGTCGACGCCGTCGCCTTAATGGAATTGTCGAAAGGAAACGAGGATGCACTTATTTATGGAACTCATTGACAATTCTTGCATTTTGCAATGAGAAAATGCACGACCTTATTACATCCTTATTTAAATACATTCCAGAATAGACACTATATTGGCAATAAAATTACTTAGTATAATGATGATTCTAATAATAGATTATTTATTGTATAACCCAGATGTTAAATCTTATTCATTATGGTTATATTTATATGTTAAATATTCTTATCTTGGTAATGATTTTGTCTGATCAATAATAGTTATTACCACAAAGATTATTTAACATTTATAAAAATCCAACTATTCTTTCAAATTAAGATTATTAGCAATCGTTGGTTCTACTCTATCCATCTAATGAAGGTCGGAACTCTACATCATAAGTTTACTAATATTGACTGCTTTGCTAATTATTTTTTTCCCAAAATGTTGTTTATATTAAACTTTTGAAAATGTTCCTTATATTTCAAAATAAATCACAGCTCAATAGAACTGTTGCGATCGTTACTATGTGTTAATCCATTATATAAACACTAAATTAGAATCTTTAGTACATTTCTACAACTTAAATCGTGATTTTGTTTTATTTAGTGTTTTCGCACCTATTAGGTAAAATACGGCAATTCGTGTAGTAAACAAATTGAAATGTGAGAGTGTCAGATCTCAAACACTCGTGATCTCACGGGGACATGTGCTGTCGTGTTTATTTCTTAATAGGCGCCTGCAATGGTGCCACGACTTTGGATAATCGCGTCCCCGGATAACTTGGTTTCATCGCACGAATTTTACATTTTATAATTTTAACATCGTGTTTATGCGATGCGATAATAATGGCGACGCGTTCACACGCACTTCAAAATCGTTCATGGGAACACAATTATTACTATAATAGGTACATTGCTGAATGGCCTGTGCTTGCACATTAATTAATGTTTCATCAAACGTTCAATTTGATCGTTAATTAAATAGACGGTGCATCAAATTATTGCACCTTGAAACGCAAGCGTTAGATTGTTTGGCATTGCGTGAATTAGAAGAATATAATTTTCTACAATAATTACATCCATTTATCACAAATTACTAAGGATATTAAGGATATTTTTAATTCAGGAGCGATCATATTCATACCATAGAGTAATTCGTTTATGAGTTACGTGAAGATTTAATTAATAAACTTCAATAAGAACACTTTCTTCACAAATAATTTTATTTGAGTTTTATGTACATTTTGATCACAATGTACACATTGTTTTTATTTAAGTTCATGGAATATAATTAACCAAAATTCAAAATATGTGTATAAAAAAAACTATTATTAGTATATTAATCTACCTAAATAACTCCAATCAACCAACGTGCATTAACCATCGCTAAAAATTTGCCATAATACCTTTCAACCTAACCCTTCTTGATACATACTAAATTTCCCGTAATACCAAAATCAAAATATCCGGACAGTTTTATTTAACTATCTTCAATTTTTATCTAGTCACTATTATGCGCTTAAGCGTTAACTCAGAAAGTGACGTAGAACACAGAGGAGGGAGAAAGAATAAAAAACCTTAGACAGTAGACGCCGCTTATTAGAATCACGGATAATGTTATCAATCGGATATTGTTATCACTTTTGCGAAGAACGGGCCGAACGTGTAATACTACATACAAACATTTTCGTTTATAGTAATCATGATTTCGGTTTATGTTATCATTTTTACTTTCCCTATATACGAAGTATATATAGAGAAAGTATTGTGATCGTTATTTTTTTTGCGGAAATATCCGTTTTGAGGTCCCCCGAGTCCATTAAACTAATTTCTGAAAAAAAAAAATTGTGTCTGTCTGTCTGTCTGTCCGTGGGTGCTGTATCTCAAAAACGACTGATCCGATTGAGATGAAACTTTAAACTTAAGGTTTTATCGTTAAAAACTGAAACTGAAAAGCTTTTGGTAAACATTCATAAACCGGAAGTGGGTGTTTACTCGAGGCGTTTTTTTGTTTTTTCCGATATTTTTTTTTTAATATGAAAAATATTACAAAACTTTTCGAACAAAAGTTAAAGAAAATGAGAAACTGAACAAATTTTGTTAAAATATATTTTTCATAAAATTCTTAACTTTCGAGAAAAAAAATAAAAATTGAAATTTTTGACATTTTTTGCCAATTGCTAATAAACTATTGAAGCAACATGAAAGTTATATAACAAATAATTGTAGAGAATTCAAAATGTTACGTTATTATAGTTTGTTACGTTATATATTTTTATTTAAAATAAAGTTTTGTTTTTCGGCTATTATTATCAATCGGTTATTGTTATCAAAAACCCCGAGTCCCGTTGTGATCACATTAAGCGGCGTGCACTGTATTAAGTTAGATAAACTTCTCGTTAATATAGTTATTAATTAATTAATATTTACAGTTACAGTTGATAGACCAATAAATTTATAAAATGAGTCAATATGTTCATTAATCAATGGAATGTCTGTATTTCGCTTCAATTGAAACACCCCAATAGACTCAATTTTAAGTCCCTCTTAGTAAAACAGATTACCCTGAGTCGTGAAAAGTTTGATTATTATTTCTGATATGATTCACCACAATGTCACTTCTTCAGGTGGCGAATAATTTAAATAAATTCTATTACTTTTCTTAAATACTATGATGATTTTATTGGTATAGATAGGGACCGTTGTTATCGGAATGAACATCTTTAGTAAGGTTGAGTTGTATAAATCCTGTTGATCAAGGAATATTTTATTTTTATATATTTCGTAATTTTTCATAAGTTAGTTACTGTTATTTCTTCCCTTCTTGTAGAATTTTAAAATTAAAATTTAGAGTATATTTTCTATGAGATGGTTGGAGTATATTGATAATATCCTATTAAAAAAAGGTTGTGGTCTTCTATTCGGTATTTAAATCATCTCTCGGTTTGGCATATATACTAATACCTTATTAATTAAATATAATATTGATTAAGTAGTAGTAATTAATACTTCCTAAGCTACACTCTTGATGGAATGATGGGACTGTTATTTCACAGGGTTATTACAATTAAAACACTTAATACTAAAATAGAAGATGTAAGATTTAAGTCATTAGGCTACCTCTCGCTGCCAATTTTTTGGTGGTTGTTTACGACTAATTTACCCACTTTAAGTGCCCGCTTCATCTGTAAACCCTCTAATAGGTTTAATTTTAGTCCCTTTTCTTACATGTGTATCTCCTTTACTTTTTCAGGTTGGTGGTTGTTTGTGATGCAATGTTCCGCAACCCCCGTTTGTTGATTATTACATAAAATTGAATGTTTATGTTTATTGTATCCATTGTTAAAAGTTATTGCAGTTTGGCCTATATAAATGGCATCACAATTTTGGCAGTTTAATATACGCGGTCTTTGAATATGGTGTCCTGTTTGTTTAGTTAATGTTAATTGATAAGCTCTGTAAGTTTTCTTTGTTTACTTGAATTGAGGTGATTCGGTGTTTTTTTGGGTTATTACCTGATCTTCATGCTTGTATGGCCTGTATTTAACTTCATAGTATTTAGATGTTTGATTGATTTTGTGTTTTCCTCTGTACATGTGTTTGGATATTAATTATTTTGATTGTCTTACAATTTGGAAATGATCTCATCATTATATCTGTTGTTTGTAGAAAAGATTTTTATGATGCATAATTGTTATTCGATATCTTCTAAGTTCATGGGTATCTTTAACAGTCTATAGATGTATGGATTGTGTGCTCCTTATTAAATTTGTATGGATTGATGGAAGTCGGCTAGTATAATGGTATCTGTCGTGGTCGGTTTATGTATATCTTATATGTTAATTTATTATCCTTTTATTCTTGGTCGCTGAGATGTCAAAATTTTTTATTTTTTTCTCTTCTTTTTATTTCATCTTATATTGAATCCTGCAGGTTAACTTATTGAGTTGATTTAGGAAAGTACCAAGTTATCTTTTAGGTCCGGTTCAAATTCTGAAAATATCATCAATATATCAGTACCAAGACGTTCGAATTTAAGTTGGATATATATGTATACACTAAAGAATAGAAAGCATCTATAGTGTTATTAACATTCATTAGGAAATACCAATCTAAAAATAAATGTTCGTTGTACCATTCCGGAAAGTTAACTTAAATTTTCGTTTTATAATTACCTGAAAACAAGGAATCAGGTTTAGTACTGATATGTAATTGTAAATTATTTGAAACAGCAGGATGGTGATTATCTTTACGAACAAATAGGAGTAACTCATGATCGAAAATATGCAGATAATTTACCTTTAGCATAATAAACAAATTTTGACCTAATCATTTAAAATAATTCAATAAAAGTGGCTAATGCATTTCATTATTTTTGTGGATATTGTCAGATGATTAGTATCATCGGTTTGAATATTTAGTCTAATCCTCGTTTTGTCTTAAATAACAATAACATAAATTAATCATTAGATAATTTCGTTTGTCGAAACTTGGTAAAGTTTAAATTCTTTGATTGTAGAGGCTTTCACTTTGTGATACATATTTTATAACTTTAAATAAAATAAAATAAACTTTGTTTATATCACACACTTTATTATTTCAGTGACTATAGTTTCGACACAATTCAGCTGGTCATTATCAAACTAATACTTAAAATTACATTTGTTGCACAATTTATATTATTTTACGGCATTAAACAGAGAGGTATATATCAGGTCAGTCTGGTCATTGATGAGTGGGATGTCCGGATTACCTTTTACTTTGAAAATTTCCAGTGCCTCTAATAAATCCATTTTTAATCCCTTTTCGGCAAAGTGGATTACCTGGATTACATCTTTATAATAAGTATGGTTATTTTCGCGTAAATGCCTTGCAAATGTTGATTTGTCATTTGCGTTGTTATATGAACTTAGATGTTCTTTTAATCTAAGGCAGAGATGCACAGACTTATTAAGACTAGGGGCCACTCGGGCAAATCATGAACTGATGGCGGGCCGCCAGAAGTGTAGGTAATTAAAGACAATAAATAATTGATAATAATGTATTAAAATTAAAAAGGAATTTATTAATTTGAAGCGTGGCACTGCATAGTGCTTACAATCTATTTTATATTTGGCTCAAATTTACTTGTAGCAACACGTAAAACTGCTTCCAAACTTTCATTTGCAAGGCGGTTTCTATTTTTGGTTTTATTATTATTAAGTATTGAAAAAGTTTGTTCACATATATAGGTAGAACCAAATAAGCTGGCACATTTCAGAGCGTTTATGCGCAACTCTTTGTACATATTTTTATCAATGCAGCGGTAAAAGTTCAGCAAGTCTCCTTCGTTGAATTTGTTGCGTAAATCTTCGTCGTTTTGAATGTCGATAATTTCTAACTGCATTGACTCTGGCGCATTTTCAACTGAAATCGTGAAAGGATTAGAACACTAATACACCTAGCGGCGATTAAACGTGGCTTTTATACCGCGCGTATAGAGTCGAAAACTGTCTGGAGAAATCTCGAAACCGACTCTGGAAGCTTCGAGTCGTGTACTATCTACAGGGCCGTTTCACTCATACGGAGTTGTTTATAACAGGACATTAGTTGGCGAACGACCCCGAAGATGGCGTTAACGACCAAAAATGCAGATTTCCCAAGCGTTCCCTACATTATCCACTGTTCTTGTAGAGTTATGTTTACGTTTTGTAGGTTATAATTGTTAGATTAGCATTATTTTACTATCATTAGCCCAATATTAGCTATAAAATATTTTAAAACGTTTATTGGGTGTTCTGATTGCAATTTTCGTCGATATTGGCTGTCACCTGGCTGTAGAAAGGTAAGTCATTTTCTTTTCTTTGTTAGTCATACACTTGTTTATTTGCAAGCGTATATTATCAAAATGGTAAGATATCGTAGGTGTATGGTTCAGAACTGTGAAGATAAAACTTCAAGTAGGTATAGTTTTCCTAAACCAAATAAGGATATGGAAAGATTTAAGTTATGGGTAGAGCATGTGATAATTCGGAATTAATTACCATGACACCCGATGAAATTTGTGCTAAAAGAAAAGTTAGTCATATTCATTTTTCTAATAATACCGTATTAACTTCAGCTGTGCTCACATTGTTTTTACCCATAAATATAGAAAGTAAAGAGAATCAACAGTTCGCTTTAAGTGAAATACCAGATCCACATCACGATAATGTATCATTAAATAATGAACAACTTGATATAAATCTTACTGTTAACAAACGTGATTTACAATGAACACCACTTTTATTAAAGTGAATGGGAGCAACTATTAATCTAACACCAAAGGCTAGGAAAATGTATCAAAAAGGTGTACATTTAAAAAGAAAGCTTGTAATACTGAAAAGAAAACAGCGTACTCTCAGAAAATGTCTTGACTCTTATGAAAATATGTCAGAAATGCTGTGGGATATATTAGTAGATTTATTAGTAAAAAGTTGGGTAATTATTATAATTGTATAACATGTAAAGAATCCATATTATGTCAAAATTCAACAGAACTTACTGAATGTCATAATTTTTGAGTAGAAAATGAATTCAGTGATAGCCTTTCTGCTAAATTAAAATAATGTACACCCACTTTTATAAGACTTATTTCCTATTTTTTTAAGAATTATTTCCCACAATTTGCCATCTTAAGAATAGTTTTAATATACACTACAAACCATTAAGAAACATAAACCTTTCATTTGTGAACATTGTGATCATACAGATGTTATTATTAATAAATTTAAAAATACGAAAACATTTCTTACTAAGGCTACAAAACAAATTAATTTGGAACAACTACTTCTCTAGCTAATACTTCGACAGACATTGAATAATACAAATTAATGTGCGATGTTATTATTAATAAAATTATTTATAATTTCTGCAAACTTTGTACTTTTAATTGGTGCAATGTGTTGAATATGAATAATATATTGAAAAATAATGATCACTGAATAGTTAAAAGAAAAACAGATCTCATTTTTAATCAGGCATTGCAGTATGAGAAAAGAAAAATAACTAAATAAAAAGTAAACTTACAGTATCCACTATAATTCGAAGGAAATAAATGTTTCATTTTTTATGTTAAATGTGGATTTAGGCGTACTGGGGAAACCACAGTAAAAAAAATGAACCAAAAAAATCTACCTTCTGGGTGGGTTGGAAAAGAGTTAAAAAAACAATTGCAATTTTTGAAATTTTAATGTTTTTATTTTTTATAGGTATGTAATGAAGAAGTAATCACCACCCAAGTTTCATACATTATAAACTGTTGATTGATTAATGAATAATATAAAACATATTAAGTACTGTTGTATTATTATTTTTGACCTGACCAGTCTTCATTTTTTTTCTTTTTACAGTATTCAGGTTAGTATGCTACTTCTTTTTCATTATCATTTTTTTTCAATTTTTATTCCAATAATTTTTTTAATGTGTCTATGTTTTCAAATATTTATTTTCAAATTTTTCATTTGAAAATAAATATTTGACTATACATTGTCACGTTAAAAAAATTAATTAGAAAATAAACATTTATTTCAATAATCGTAATTCCCGCCTGGCCCATTTAAATAGCATTTAGTTGGCGAATTGACCCAGAGATGGCCAGGCAGCAGTCACAGACCATAGTACGGTAGAGACGCTTCTATAGTATATGTATATTTTCTATGACTATCTACGCGAGCGATCGTCATCGCGCCGCCGGCCGCCGCGCTTCTTCAAGCAAACGAATTTAACCGAGATCAGCACGAACATTACCGACCGCTGTTACCGACGACGCACGTTTTTTGGTTTTATTCTGGAATAGAATTCAATATTTTTAGAATGTACGAGAGTATTATTTTTGCTGTCGGCGGGCCACCGGTATTCGACCGGCGGGCCGCATGCGGCCCGCAGGCCGCGGTCTGTGCATCCATGATCTAAGGTTAAAATTTCGACCAGACTGTCCGATATATACTCCTTTACAGCTACATGTTAATTTATAAATGCCTGATTTTTCCAACTTATTTATAGGGGTTTTACTATTAAATATTATATTACATATTTTGGTTGGGGGTTTTAAAGCTACGCTAATGTTAAGTATTTTAAGAATGTTTTTAATTTTGTTTGATATTTTTCCGAAAAAAGTCAGTGATTTAAATATTTGATCCTTATTTTTAGTATTGGCATATGTGTATTTTTTTACTGCATTAAGTTGTTGCTTATTATTAAGTTTATCTAGTATGCTTTTATCGTAGCCATTATTGGTTGCTAGTGTTTTTATTATTTCCATTTCTTTTTTGTAAGCGTTGTCGTTTAACGGGATGTTATTTGCACGAAAAATCATGGCGTTAAACGCTGCCATTTTATGTTTAAAAGGGTGTCTGGATTTTTGCGGTATTAGTGTGTCAGTATATGTTGGTTTTCGGTATATTTCAAATTCAAATGTATTTTCTTTTGTTTTTGATATTGACAAATCTAAAAATTTAATGTTACTATTTTGTTCTTTTTCTACTGTGAACTTGATGTTAGGGTGTATTTGATTAATTTCGTTCAAATATTGCTGTATCTGTCTGTCTGTTCCTTTAAAACCTGAAATGATATCGTCTACGTATCTGTACCAGAATTTAACATGTTTTTTAGTGGATTCAACTAAGCAAAGAAAAAACCATTACTGGATTGATACTTTTATGTTTTAATTTATTTATTATTATTATTTGTTTTAACTCTAAAGGTGGCAAGTTTGTAACATCAAATGATGTAAATTTAATAATAAGTTGTATTTTGGTAGTAGTAGTAGCAGTGTTTTTGGCTATCGACCACGTGGTCCTTCCGCCATGTGTCATTTGTGTCTTTGTATTTATGTAAATAAGCTTGTTACTTTAAAGGATCGCCGCCGTCACTCTAAAGCACCATTAATTGTATCCCAATGGTGAATGGTATCGCTTAACATCACCCATCCAATTGCTGACCCGAACTAACGTAGTGCACTTTCGCTAAGGTTATATGGGTCAAAAATATGGTGAAAAAGAGGCTAGTATACACTCATTCATACACAAAAATCATAAAATAATGTATTATTTCAGTTGCTGAAGCAGAATACATTCATTTATATTGGATTGATCGGGCTGATAAAAAACTCCATTATAAACTTTATAAAATAAAAACTCGTTTGTTTTTGAGTTACACAGATTTATTGTAGAAAATACTGCACCAATTGTTTCACCATATTGTTGCTTCGTCAGGCAAGTAAACAGATTGTAGTACCCCCTCCCAGTGATAGAGGGCGGGGTAATAATAACATTGAATGAAGTAGGTACGAAATAAAATGACAATATTATAGTTAATAAGCGGGGAAATATGTTCATGTTTTATTAAATTTTTAACACCTGTAGAATTACTTTTATTGTGTTCTAAGCTACGTCCTGTTTCTAGTAAATACACATCCCAGTTGTTGCCCTTAGCAGTTTTATCATATGTGTCATTAACGAAACTATTAAGGGTGGGATGTCATAAATGCCCTGGGTATATTTAAACATGTTTAAACATTTAAATTGTTCACTGGGGACCTTGGACTGCTTGCCAAAATCGTAAAAATAATTGCCGTTAGTGTTATTCTCGTTATTTTGTGCTGTTGCCAGGATATGATTTAAATAAATTTAAAAATATTGGGGTGATACAAGAATATGGAGGAGCCATGGTGTGGAAGAATTTTATTTAAATAGTAGTGAATGTATGAGTAGGTATGGAAGATATTGATTTTACTTATATTAGTAGGATGTAAATGGTTAACGTTAAGTTTGTTGATTTCTATTTTAAAGGTAAACTGAATATTTTTATTTGTAGAATTTTAGTATATTAGAAAGCTATTTAGTTGTTGCTCAATAACATCAAAATAAACTAAGATCTCGTCCATATATCGATACAGGTAAATCTATTTTTTTAGGTAAGTGTTTGGAAATTTAGTATTCTAATTCATCTATATATCGGGTGTCCAACAATTATTGCACTCCCGGGTGGCATTGGAATCAAAAACGTAGGTCAATTCATGTACCAAATAAATGAACTGACATTTTAATTGCCAAACATAACTTAAATGTGCATTTAAAGTGTTGTTAACTTTAATAAGTAATTCGAATATGTTTAAGAACAGAAAAGGTTTTTATTAGAATTATTTATTATCGCAACGGCCGTTGTTTGGAAAATGGAGATTTGGGTTTATTCAATGGAACTAACGTCGCGACGCGTCGCAAGAGTTTCATATAAGATTTCCGCATGTAATTATTAACAACAATACGTTTTCTGGTGATATGAGAGCTATTGTGCAACGTTTTCGCGATACAAGAAAGGGTGCAGACACACCTAGTGTAAGAAATGAAAATGTTGTACAAAATGCAAGAATCACTATAGAAGAAGAACCTTCAACATCCGTTTTCCAAACGACGGACGTTGCGAAAATAAGTATCTAATAAGAACCACGAAGTGGTTTTGCCACTGGCAAAAACTCTCCTAACTCGCTCTTTCCGACTAACAGACAAGTCCAATCTAAACAATGAACTAGCCACCCTCGAGACAGCTCTTGTCCAAAACGGTTTCTCCCCAGGTACTGTAACTCTCTTACTAAAACAAAAACCGAGCCCCAAAGACACCGACGAGTCCAAAGAATTACAAAATATAACATTTCTTCCGTACATACGAGGTACAACAGACAAAATTTCTAAAATACTAAGAAGACAATCAAAACAATTTTTACCACTTCGCGTAAAATTGGACAATTCCTTAATTCCCCAAAAGACATCATTCCCCTTGAAAATCAAGGAGTATACAAAATTCCCTGTGCCGATTGTAATAAAGTTTACATCGGACAAACCAACATACGTATGAATGTACGGCGAGACGAACATATCAGAGCCGTTAAAAAAGATCTACCATCCTCATCTCTAGCCGAACATTCCAAATCCACCGGACACAAGATAAATTTCGACCACACGACTTCCATCGCAGCATTAGACCATTTCACGAAGAGGATTATCCGCGAGGCAATTGAAATAGAAAAACACACCGATAATCTCAATAAACGCGACGACGCCCAACGACTACCCCCCACTTAAAACCATATAAGGTTGGGGCTTTTGGATTCATTATTGTTAGTTTTAGTCTGTCCTTATCTGAAATTAAATTAATACTTTGTTTTAGTGCTTTTTTGAGTTCATTTTGATATTTATTTGTAGGGTCAAGTTTTTTGATACAGAAAGCAAACATATATATTTTTGGACAAGATATGTAGATGACATATTTTGCATATGGACAGGATCATTTAGACAATTAGATATATTCACAAAACATTTGAATTCATTAAACAACAACATACAATTTACAGTTGAAAAAGAACAAAACAATAGCCTAAACTTTTTAGATTTAAATATTTCGAGAACCACAAACAACACATTATCATATAAAATATTCAGAAAAGAAACCTGTACCGATACAATTATTCCAGTCGATTCAAATACAGACAATCAAATTGAATTTAGTACTTTTCATTCATTTTTGCACAGATTAATTAATATTCTTCTTAGTAATATAGATTTTCAAAAAGAATTAAATACAATAAAAATTATAGCTGTCAATAATAGGTACCAAGAACAACTCATTGATAATATGTTAAAAAAGAAAAAACGTAAATCTTTACAAAAATATTTTTATAATGGGACAAAATTGGAAAAGAATAGTTGGAATAAATTAGAATACGTTAAACATCTCTCACAAAAAATAAAAAAGTCACTACAGGGAAAGAACAATAACATTATTTTGACTAACTCAGTTAATTTAGGAAAATTGTTAATAAACAACAAAATAAAATCTAACAATAATAATAAAAAGAGCGGTGTGTACGAGTTGAAGTGTGATGGATGTGATGCAATTTATATAGGACAAACTGGTAGGTCCTTTGAAACCCGACTAAAAGAACACCGCACCGATATTTTAAATAAAAAACAAACCACGGGTTTTACAAAACATTGCATCACATTTAATCATATCTTCAATTCAGAGGATTGTAAAATATTGCATTCAGGTAATAAGGGATTAATACTTAACTACCGGGAGGGTCTTGAAATTTGTAAAGCCGTAAAAGCGGGAAAAAACGTGGTTAATGACAACGACGAGATTTGGAACTCCCCGATATTAAACGCCCTAATTACCTGATGCACCTTTAATGTATTTAAATACCGGTAAAATTCTTTTGTACATCATTCTTGATAATGGCAATAAGCCGAAACTAGTCGAAAATAAAAAATATTTGTGAAACAAACCAAGTGATTTTAACCATAGAACTTTATAGAAAGACACAATAGTTAAATTGATGAAATAAATTAACATCGAAAAACCTACTCTTCATATATAAATTTTAGGAAAAAAACAATCTTATAAAGACAAACAAAAAGAAAGGGACGGAAACATTCACAAGAAAACAATAAACACAGCTATTAATGACAGAAGCAACTAAACAATTCAACAAAAAGAGAAAGTTGAAGTAGACACTTATATACCCTGCTTACAAATTAATACTAAAAAATTTATTACTAGGGAAAAATATAAAACAAAGAGTAAGAAGAAATATATTTCCTACATACCAAGAGCCCGAAATGGATCAGATGTGCCAGATTCTCGAGGTAAAGACGGAGGGAGAAAATCAAGAAGCATTATTACATATTACATATTATTGTTTTATTATTATAGTACATTATGTAAATTATTGTAAGATTTGTCAACTAGTTAAATTCTAAATCTTTCACTACTTCAAAATACTAATAAAACATCGGCTATAGTTCGATTTTATTAAAATAGACTGATAGAGAGTCTGTGGATTTGTAGATTGCGAATATATAATTAATTTTATGGCTCGAAAAAATATTGCAATTTCAATCAATAGCTGTAATATCTAAAGATGCTTTACTAGAAGACGAAGTTATTTTAACCAATGGTAAATTTTACACGTTTTCATTTAGCTTTTGAACAATTTAAAATATTCAACTTTACATTATTAAAGTCCTAGGAATCTTTGCATTTTCTGATTAAATTGAATATCAGCATATCAAAGGTAATTGTTTCCCTTTTAGGCTAAAAATTGATGTATTCATTCAGGTAAAACGATTTTGCCTTCTTGGAAATTAATACACATTTTTTTGTGTTGAGTGTAAATTAGTGTGAAAAACAATAAATTCAGGGTTATTTACAATACTTTGTAATAACTAATTTTAAAAGTTTCACATTATCTAAATGTTGAAAGATAACATAGATTAACCAGATTTTGTTTAAATATTCACTGACTCTTTTATTATGTGTAAGACACAAGTCTTTATACCCATTGCAATACAAAACAAATGCCATGTGGCTGTTCTAGCTGAAATTACTTTATGGGCGGGTTAATTCAATACATGTAACTTACATGTGAAACTGTGCTTTGATTATTTCATTTTATAATACATGACACATAGGAGGCGTTACATTTGATAGTATCATTTTTGAAATTAACATTTTTTTTTAAATTCTTCGTTTGAAGTTTGATGATATTATGCGATTGTTTCTAATTCTTTTCAATGTCTCTTGCTGTAGAACAGCGTTTTTAGTTTCTTTTTGACATATTCAGAAGATTTTGTGTTCGTTTTAAATAAATAAAATTAATTAAATGTTTACTCACTTTTAACTGAACAGAATTTTTAAATAGTTAAATATTCTTCTAATTAATCTACTTATATTTTAATAGTTTTAAATCTTAACATTTTAAATTATTTTTAGGGATTGCGATAGTAAGTTACTACTTTCTGCGCATGAATATTTTTATCATTTTTGTATCAAGAAACTGTGATTAGTAGGCTAGTCAATCAGTTTTCCCTACAATGAATTCTATACTGAAATAAATAAAAATTAAAAGTCTTATCCACAGCAACCATTATAACGTAAAATTAAAGTGGAAATAATATGTTTATATTTAAGTTCATATTTTTAATAATATTTAATAAAAATAAAAATAATGACTTACTAATAATTTTTTAATCAGTTAAAGTTATGAAAAAGTATTTTTTTTAAAGGATATAAATGATAAATAATTTTATTTATTTTGTTTATTAAGTGTCATCAGGCATCATCATTATGGAATAAATTATCAATTACGATGATAAAACCAATTACCTATCAGATAATTAGACACGTTCTCGCAATTCCTCAGTGTCTTCCATCAATAGCCAATTATCCCCGCGCGGTATCCTTGGCGAAAGGTGGATAGAAGAAAGAGCAGATGAGCTACTGTCCATCCGAAACTGGTCGTGGCGACAAACGAAAGGTGAAACTTAAATGTGAAGGTCAGGAAGCCGCGTCTGTAAATATACTAAACGGATTCTGCTGTAGGATGCGTCTCCTTAATCAGCAAGTACAACGTTATCATTAATATTAATAATAGCTGTTCAATTTTATTGTTGTTATATAACTCTCGTTCATTTAATTGACATGAAGAATTACTGCGTTGCGCACTTAGGCAACGATCGTAAAATCAATCATGCGTGAAATTGCTTTTATGCCTAATCGTACGCTTTTAAAAGATTTTAACTACTTCAAATTTATTTAATTTGGCAATTTAATGAGTTTTATTAAACGTGTAAATTCATTAAAATTATTCCAAATTAAGTAGGATTCACTAGGGTTAACTATATGAAAATTTAATAGAAGCCAGTATTGCTTACTTTAAAAAAATAATTAAAATTTTGAAGTTTCTGTTTATAATGTCCTAAAAGTAGCATATTAAAAATAACTAGGTTTTCATTATTGGTAGCAAAATACTTATATAATAAATTAGTGCCCGTTAATCATTTTAGGTAATCATTAGATACAATAAAATGCATCGAAAGACTCTTGACATAGGCGCAATTAATCTCAGGTGTTATTCTATTAAAATATTTACAATTGTAATAATAAAAAACGAAATAAGAATCTTATCTCTGAGTACATTATTTATTAAAGAACTGTATTTGTTTTATTTAGAATCACTACGTTCACTATATTTAGTTCCATTTTTAGCTTATAGCATCAATCTAGTTTAAAAATATTAAATTGAATCAACTTAAATGAACAAGTTGAATAAGTTATTTGTATGATTCATTTCTCGATGAAAAATCTGAATGACCTATAAATAAATCTTATAATTTTCTATAGTTAATCTTCCTAATCGCCTTCTAACTGTGATGATCTTTATCGATAACTGGTATTATATTAAATCTAGTTTATAATTATCTATGTGTAGAAATGACATTGGACTTTCCGCAAATGATATTTATCTGTGCACGTAGACGCGTGAGACGTCGAAGAGTCGAGGAGGAAAATGCACCAAAATAATGTATACAATTGCGGGAACACATTTATATGCCATCGTCGACATTTTTCCGCATCTTCTTCAGCGACTCGAGTCACGTTCCCAAATGCCAATGCCGTAGATCATCCTCAGCAAAGTACGTTACGCGCCAGGAGGAAAATTAGAAAATGCAGCTCAGACAATAGACGACATATAACCATGCTAAATCGGCAATATTTAGAAGGAAAAAATATAAATTGTTTAATGTTAGTAAAAGCACAATGTTCATTGTTATATTTGACATTATCAACATTTTTCACCATGTTCGTGTTATATAAAATAATATACCTTGCAGTAATGCAAAGATAAACTATATTTAACAAATTACCTGTATTTTGCTAAAAAAAATCATCTATTATTGCACATATATAATTTCCTAGTTACACTAGATACATAGTCTAATAAATAGTTAACGAACACCATTGTTCGCAGATATTTTAGTAATATTTCACGGCGATCAGTGTTAAATTATAGAAATCGTTCGTCGTTACTGATTCTATTTCTATTTCTCCCGGTTACTTGTTGAATTCCCGGTTAGCTTGTCCCATTTCACAATCACGAATTAATTGAAAGAAATTTGGTATACAATAATATTCAAAATTAAAAACATTTTTGCACTCATTTTTTCTTCGCATTATATTTCAATTGTGCCCGTAAGTTCTATATTTCAAGGACAAATTATGTTGCTGTCTACAAAAGTTTGCTTCTCATAATTTAATCAAAATGAAGGTTGTCCTATTTTAGCTATTGCTACTAATTGTTTTTAGGCAATAACAAAAATTAACATCCTGCTCTCTTTCTTTTATAAATTAAGGTAAGCATTTTTCCTATTAAAATAGTACCACTAAAAATATTTTATGCATCATTTCAGTAAAAATTAAAATATACATATAGTTAGATCATATTTTTGTTTCGTCGACAGTGCAATTATAAGGTTGCTTAATGCATATAATCTATGATTAATTACCTTAGACATTAATAATCCATGAGCATGTGTGCACATATAAGGCTATTTTTCTTGTATGCCAGTGTTAAAAGTATAAACATGGTTTATGCAAGCAATCATCGCATAATTTATACAAAAATTAAATCAACTTATAGTTTGTAAAACGTCGATATACACAATTAATTTTCAGATTATGGGCCGAAATTTATCTTCATTTTACTAATGAAATACGTCCTGCTTTGGGATATAATTCAGGATACTGGCGCAATTTAATATATTAGCATGTTAGCGCAAAAACCATAACCAGTGGCTTTAACGTTCTATTCTAGAATAGGCCTCAAGATCTCCAGATCTCAATATATTGTATTATTTTACATTGAGATTGATTAACCATATAGTTTATCAAGCGATACAAAAAACTATTGGAGTATACAAGAGTATATAACAACAAAAGTTTAAAGTGGAGACACACTACTTATCCAAACCCTTGAACATAATTATTGACCAACGTTTTGCAAAGACAGTTTTCCAAATTGATTGAAAGTTTACAAATTATTCTTTTTGATAAAAAAGAGGAAAAACCAAATAATTTAATTAAATTGTATGTCTAAAATAATGGGAACTCCAAAAATTTAAATTGTACAAGTTTTGAAGAAAAAAAATTAGCTATTTAATTCTTTACATCATGGTTTTGGATACGTGACTCTCTTTAGCGAGTTTATAAACTACCCAATAAGTCGACTAATTACAATTAAGCAATAACTGAAACGATAATACTTTCCGGTCTATCTAACAATACAAATATGGGATTCATTTAGTTCAATTTAGAAAATGCTTTAATTCAGTTTTTTTTTAATTTATTTATTGCTTCACAAAAGTATTGCATTTTACAGATGAACTAATTCTAACTTGAATTAACCTATGTTTAGCAGGATTTAACCAGGATTTGGGGACACAGTCGTAAGAAAACAACCTGCGATTTTAAAACTTTACTACTCCCTCACAATAATTATTCCCCTTAATATTATTCAGCTTCCTTCTTGAGCACCTACCAACAGCAATTCGAAGCACCATTAGCTTCTTGAGCTTCCCATTCTGCTCTTTTCTCTTTTCCCTCTTCTATCTCATTGCTTGTGGCAACCGATACGCCACCACTAGCTACTCAATCAACCACTAATGTACCCTACATATCCATTCTCTTCTTCTTTCTTTCTTCAGATACACCCATGCATCGTTTTGTCCGTATTAAATTATAATTTAACCCCCTCGCCTCAGTTTTTGATTACTTCAAGTGCCCCATTGACTATTCCGATTAAAACATTAGGCACTATGGATCTTGCTAATAAAATCGTATCATCCGCATATGCTATTATTTCACAGCTTTCTGACAAAATCTGCTTTAAAAGTGTCGCGTATATAATTTTCCAAAAACCTGGTCCTGATTTCGACCCTTATGGGCAACACCTCTCGACCTTACGTACTGACCGCCCCGCGTAATTTATCTGCGTGATTTTATTATTATTATAAAAAGTCCCTTGTCAATTATTAAATTCCCCAGTACATCTAGTCTACCTAGTTCATTGATTAAAATCTCTTCGCCGTGTTAATAAAATTTATCACTTATTGTACTGCATCTACTGTGTATTTTCCCTTTGTAAATTCATACTGATTATTTATTAGTCCATCTCGTCTTTAAATATGATATTCTATTCTTCTAGTTAAAATGTCGTCTAAAATTTTCCCCAGGCATGGCAACAAGCAAATTAGTCAAAAACTACTCATGTCGGTAACGTCGTCCTTTCCCGCCTTCCGAATCAGCCGTACGTCTGCTTCTTTCCAGCAGGCCAGAAAAATACCCTCCCTAACGCACTCCCGCATACAATCAAAGATTTCCTTGCCAATAACCGTCATAGCCCGTTTAATTATAGCTACGGTAATCATATCGTGTCTCCGTGCCATTTTTGGTAGGATTTTTTCACTTGATATTTCTAATACAATGTCGCCCCCTTTTACCCCTTTTGTCTGTTCGCGAATAGCCTTGTCCTCACTATGGTCGGTTGCATTATCGTCTTGAAAAAAAAATTAGCACCCGTCTCATTCATAGATTTTGTACATGTCCCATCCTCTAATCTAACGCTTGACATTACAGTCCTTCGCTTATTGACTCTAATAACTTTAAATTCTCATGATCTAGTGTATAATCATTTGTTTAGTCCCTAAATTTTTCATAATATACTTGCAGGTGTGTTCATTCCGCGATCTATTCCACGCCCTTTTTAACCACTGCACTTCCCTTCTTGAACCTTCTATTTCCTTCGTTCACTAGGGGACTGATTTATCAAATTCATCACTAATTTATTAATACTTTTGGCAGCATTGACAATGCCCTCGAGATAGCCATCACCCATCTCTCTAATTATCCGGTACTTATTATGTATTCAAAGTTCAAATCGCTCCCAGTTAGCCCTGGGACACAATCCACGTTTTACTTCATATTAACCCCGCCGACAATATTCCATCTAATTAGATGATAAATAAAACACTTCGGTTTTGAAAATGTACACAATTTAATGTCGATCAGTGCGACAATTGTTTCGCCACATAGTGGCTTCATCAGGTAGACATTAAATTGTGTAAATTCTCAAAACCGAAGTGTTTTATTTATTACCTATATAATGGAATTTCACCAATTAGAAGCCTCATCAATCCATTATTCCCTCTAATTTTTCTGTGATGGGATATTTCATTATTTTCTTACTAATTCAGCTGGGCTCTTCCGATCTAATTATTGACGGACAAATAATTTATATATTTTAGATTTAGATTTTCATTTGATTTGCAAGAACTCCCGTATCCACAACTTTCTGTTTCCTTAGATTTCTATAATTTTTATGATTACAATGTTAATATGTATGTATGAAAGAGCAGCCTCAAGATGTGCACAGGAAGTAGCATTGTGCATTTTAAAGCATATGGAGCATATAACTTCTCAAAAACACTTAATATACATATACATCCAGGGGTGGGCTGCCAAATTTTTAACAACCGGCTCGCTATTATTTCGAAGAAAAAAAAACTGTAAATGAATACATTGTCTTCATTTATTTTTGTACAGTATAAAATATATAATATATACAATAGAACAAAACATTGTGTCTGGCACATCGGCGCGATGTGCATATTTTGCATAAACATACTATTAAAATGGCTTATTTTTTCTTTTAGGGGTAATTTAACGAACCCCTTGTTAAGTTTCAAAAAATTTAACAACCGTCTCGCGCGAGCCGGATCGAGCCGGCTCCAGCCCACCCCTGTATACATCCCTGAGCGTTATTATGAATTGATAGAAAAGCGCAGAAGAAGAAATACATTTTCGGTAAAACGAATGTCAAAGCTGAATTTTATTTTAACATCTAGAAGAGTATACAACAAGAAGAGTAAAAAATACCGCTGGCTAATCTGCCTCTTGGTTGAAAATTCAATGGATGGTATTCTTGAAAAATTTACCTTATAAGATATAAAACTTCTTTGGATGGTTCTAAATTCTAGGTTTTGGATCTTTCACCTAAAAGAGAAAGACCAAGAATATGGGAAATATTAAATTACTTCCATTATCCATTATTCCATCGCTAGACCAGTAAAGAACTACTATACATCCCTTCAGTCATTCAGTAACATTTTAAGAATCTTAAATTCCCATAGTGATAAGTGACCAAAATGATAAAAACGAATTATATAGTTGATGCTTGAAGCCATTACTTTGTGATACATTTTGAAAATTAGGACGATAAATAAAATTCACTTTGATGTTATCACACACGATTTTTATTATTAGTGACCGGTTTCAACCATTACATGATCATTTTCAAACTACAATTAAATTACAAAATATAAAACATATATTACTTATATAATTATTGTTTAGGCGGTATACAAATTAACAAAAAAGGATTATATTATTATGGCGTTAAAAATAGATGAGTATATTGTCTCCGTCTGGTCGTTGATTAGCGGGTTTTCCAGATTACGGTGGCTTTATGTATTTCCAGTGATTCCAGTAGATCCAGCTTAGGGCATTTGTCGCAGAAGTGAAGGATTTCCAGGGGGTTAATGTCCGGTGTATGATTATTTTCTAGGAGGTGGTTTGCAAAAGTTGAATTTGTTTTTTTATTAGTGTATGAACTCATATGTTCCTTTAGCCGGATGTTGAAATTGCGGCCAGATTGGCCGATATATATGCATGGGCAAGAGCCACATTTTAATTTATACACCCCAGATCTCTTCATATTGTCTGTTTTTTGTTTGGCATTAAAAATTAAATTATTAAGTTTGCTTGGGGTTTTGAAAATAACTTTAATGTCGTGTTTTTCTAGCAGCTTTATTTTGTAACTTGGAGTGCCGAAGTATGTTAATGTTACGTATTTATGATTTTCTTTCTCAGGTATCCCATAGTATAGCAATATATTTAATTGTCGTTTTTGTTTTTGATTTATTATATTATTAATTATGTTTTCATGGTATCCAATATTTATGGCTAGTTGTTTTATTATTTTGATTTCTGAATTTAATGCTTCTGCGGATAAGGGTAAAGATAGAGCTCTATGAACCATTGATTTGAATGCGGCATGTTTATATTGTAGGGGGTGTAAGGAATTTTATAGAATGAGGGAATCTGTATAGGATGGTTTCCGATAGATGTTGAATGCTAATTTGTTGTTGGCTTTATTATTTCTAAATCCAGGAAATTTATTTTATTATTAGATTCCATTTCGACAGTAAATTGAATTTTTGGGTGGAGGGAGTTAATGAAATTCAAAAAAGGTTTGTATTTGTCTGTATGTACCGTCGAAATAGGCTAAAATGTCATCGACGTATCTGTACCAAAATTTTAAATGTTTCTTTCCTAACAACTTTGTTTTACCATTATCCAAAACGCATTAAAAGACAGCTTGTAATTTAGTTTGAATGCTGAATTGTATTGTAGTATTGTTGATAATAATTTGTTAAATATAATAAAATCAAGAACATAGAATGGGAAGTTTACTTTTCTATTATTTTTTTAAATAATGAGTAAAAAAGTTCTTAGAAATGTTCTTTCCCATAATTTTATATTTTTTAATTAATTAAACACTTGAACTTTGTTTGTATAACACTAGTGTTGCAAGTGGAGTTGCCGAAACTAGTCAACTTATTAAAAAAATAGTGTTATACAAAGTTAAAGTGTTTGATTCATTATCCAAACATGTATAACGAAGTAGAAGCTAATAGTAAACCAGAAAAAATATTATTTTTTATTTCGTGATAAAGACGAAATTAATATTAAGATTAATATTAATCCATAATTAACAGCTCATTTCGCGTCTTTTCATTGAAAAAATGAGGTTTTGTTTGCCTTTTCAAAGTAATATTTTTTTAAATAAAATTCTGCATCAACCCAATATTTATATAAGTTTAAATATCATTGAGTAAAATATAGATTATGATATTTTAAGCACATTTACTACTTAATTTACCACTGAAAAACTAGTAAAAACAGTTCGTTTGCACTTATATTTTCATTTTTACTATGATATACACATTTTCATTGAAATTTAATTATTTCTTAGTATACATTTAAATCAATAATAATTTCTAATTGCAATTGAAAATCGATTATTCCAACTAGATATCCAAGGAAGGCCTAATTTACTAAATAAGAATATGACTGATTAAATAATTTTCACAATTTCGCTAGCAATATAAAACTGATTATTCGAAATTTCCAATAGTTATTGTATTATAATTTGTTGATGAAATAATGATTATTATATTTTTTCATATTTTCATTTTTTAATAGGTAGTTGATTAAAAGTTCACTTGGTATTAATATATACATATTAAAATAAAAAATAAAGTGAAATGAACGAAGTAAATTATTAATCAACCAACTATTATTAACATAATGTTTCTAAAGTGATAAATTAGAAACAAATACAAGATATGTTCTCATTTTTTATTGTAAAACTGTAATTATGTTATACATTTTTTAAATTATATTATCTTTTCTTCTATAAAATTTATACAATTAATAATAGATTGATAATAATTAATAATAAGCAATGAATACAAAATTGTCTAATAAAGAACATAAGTGTATTGTGTTGTGTAGTAGGGTCTAATCATACATACCTTTAAATATATTTAAATGACCTTTTCGATTCTATGTTTTGGGTTCTTGTTTTAAGATTTAATTAATAATATTAAGTGATTTAATTTATTTCAATTATAAAATAATGATCCTAGTAGTCTTTGCAGTCAATCGGTGTTCATTTATTTAAATTTGTAGTATTATGCTTGTTGTTTGTAATAAAAACAATGTATACATAGCACCTTTTGACATTTAAAAATTGCAAATTTTCAATTGTGTATGTAATTTTTTGGACTTATAAAAATTAATTTAGATATAGATTTTTATTACTATGTTCTATTTGTTAGTATTTATTGAACTCTATTATAGGCAACCATATATACACTTAAATATATGCTTAAAACAGAGAAAAATTTAGGCACACTAGTTGATGTGCATAATTAGCCGCAATAATAATTTATGTAACTCATTTGCCAATAATTTTAATACAAAATATAAAGCAACAGCATTCAGGGAATATTTTTTACTATTAGTGTCTTTAATGTAAATAAGGCCAGTAATGTCATACATTATTTCTCTGATTTAAAATATATTTCTCAAATGAAATCAATTTTTAGCTCATAGATAAATATAGATAGATAGATGTTATATGGGTGGCACCACCGCCTATTCCACCGCGACCTTTCCAGGTCTATTGTGGATCCCTGTTTATCTCAGATGACCAGCTCTAGCTTTGCCTCTTTGATTAGTCCTATTAGCCCTGCCAGAGGGGCTTGGGTATAAGTCTCCGCGCTTGAGTTTGTAGTGCCTAGCTTTTGATATCTAATCCTTGCTAGACCCTCGCAGTGGCATAGGATGTGGAACGAGTCCTCTTCTTCCTCTAGGCAGAATCTGCATGGTGCTCCTTCCACCAGGCCTATTTTGCTCATATGTTTGTTGAGCTTGCAGTGTCCTGTTATCAGGCCTACTATTGTTTTGACCATTTTCCTGCCTTGGTTCAGGAGTTCGGTCGTAAATTTTGGCGATTGTTTCTTTAGGAACTGTTTCGCCTGTCTCTGTCCTGGTGAGTTCGTCCACCAGGTATGGGCCTGTGTCTCCACCCATTTTTTATGGATCGTTTGACTGCGGTTTTGGAGATTCCGCAAGAGGGTTCCGGGCCAATTACTGCTTTTGATGAGCCTTGTTTGGCCAATTCGTCTGCTATGTCATTCCCCGGATGTCCTCCGTGTCCTGGACCCATGTGATTGTTATTTTTTTGTGACAGCCAAGTTGGCTAAGAGCGCGTATACAGTCCCACACTAGCTTAGATTCGACCTGTGTGGAGCTTAGTGTTCTTAGTAGCGCCTGGCTGTTGGAGAATATAGCAATTGACCTACTTTTGGTGTCTTGTCTTGCTATTTCTCTTGTGCAGTGGTGAAGAGCTATCGCCTCTGCTTGGAACACCGTGGTGTCCTTGGTGAGACTGACAGAAATCTTTGTCTCGGGTTTTGTGCCTTATATACCTGCTCCTACCTCTTTGTCGGCCTTTGAGCCGTCCGTAAACCAGCATGATTCTGCTTTGGTAGGTTGGCCTTCGACCCAGTCCTCTCTTTGTGGGATTAGAACCTTGTATTTCTTTTCGAAATTGTATTTTTTCACCATGGCATCGCTAGGCATTGCTGTAATCGCGTTAGCCTTCAGCTCGTCTTCTAGCCATTGGTGCGTTTTTCGGTGTGATCGGATTATGGGCGCCTGTTCTTGCATCAGTCTGTATGATATGGACCTGGCTTCTCCTTGAATGAAGATGTGTAGTGGTGTATGTTCAAGATGGCTTCTAGGGCTGCTGTTTGGGTGGTGCTTAGGGCTCCTGTTGTACTGAGACATGCTAGTCTTTGTGTACTGCTCAGGAGTCCTATCGCCCCCTTTTGCTTTGTCCTAGTCCACCACACCACTGCTCCATAGGCTATCATAGGTCTTATCACCCTGGTGTAGAGCCATAGAGTCAATTTAGGGTTTTTTCTCCAATTTTTCCCACACATTCTCCGACACCTGCCCAATGATATTGTTGCTTTTTTAGTGGCTTTTGTGATGTGTGGTCTCCACGTCATTTTGGCAGGTACTTTGCCTCCCCTATGAAGGAAATTTCCGTACCCCCGAGCTTCAGTAGCTTTAGGCCTTGCAATGCTCGTCTTTTTGTGAATACGACAATTTGTGTTTTTTGTGGACTGATTGTCAATCGCTCCTTTTTGCACCAATTGTCTACTATGTTTAGGGCTCTTTGTGTTCACTCCGAGACAACTCCCGCGAACCGGCCAATGATGACAATGGCTAAGTCTTTCGCGTACCCTAGGCAGTTGATGTCCTCTTTGGACAGTTTTCCTAGAAGGTCATCTACTAGTGTAGCCCATCACATTGGAGATAGCACTCCTCCTTGTGGGCAGCCCCCCCTACCTTAGCCTTAATGGTATGGCCCCCCAAAGTGGATATGATTGTCCTTTTCTCTAGGCTGGCCTTGATCCATTGGCAAAGGCTTGACGGGACTCCTTTCCTTGCTTGTGCCTCCACGAGAGAGTTTGTTGTGACGTTGTTAAACGCCTTTTCTATATCCAGAAATGTGGCCATGGCTATATCTTTGTCTTCCATTGACTTTGTGATGAGCCTGTTTAGGTCGTCCAGCGCCGAGTCCGTTGACTTACCCGGCTGATATGCATATTGCCTGTTTTTGAGGGGATCTTTTAACAGTATCTCGTCCCTTATGTACCTATCAATCAGTCTTTCCATTGTTTTTAGTAAGAATGAAGATAGGCTGATAGGTCTGTATGACTTTGGCGTTAGGTCAGCTATTCTGCCTACCTTCGGCAGGTAGATTACCCTTACGCTTTGCCATGATTTTGGTATATATCCCCATGCCTGGCAGGCTTTGAAGATTTTTGACAGGTGCGGCACCAATTCCTCTATGCCCATTTGTAACAGAATGGGATAAATCCCATCCGGTCCCGCGGACTTGTAATTCTGGAACCTGCTGATGGCCCATTTAATTTTAGTGGGTCTTGTGACCTCCGTGGCTTATCTCCAGTCCTTTCGGTCGGGCCTTTTAGGTCTTTGGCTGGGATTGTCTGGCTTATTGTGCTCTGCCAGAATTGTTGAGGCTGGAAAGTGGACTTTTAATAGTTCCTTGAGACTTTCCTCTATTGTTTCTGTGATCGATAAATATACGTGTACTACTTACCTACATAAAATAAAATACTACAGCGTTATCTGTGATGTTATTATTATTGCTATGTTGAAAATACCCTGATTTTATAAATTATTACTCGCAATCTATTGAATCATTTTTCAAGACGCTTGGAGAATGATACTGACAAAACAAGCCATCAAACTTTGGGAATCCTATCTTTATTACAAATTTATGATTATTAAGTATTTTACTTAAATTGTCTAAATTATTTAAAAAAATATATGTTACCTACTCAAATGATAATCAAATATAACTTATAATCAAAGACCTTTAACACTGTAAATTAGAGTAATCTTAAGTGAGATGCTTTTATTTTGCAACTTTTAAAACGCAATAATAATAGGAAGCAATGTGCCATAATAGATTTTATTATGACGCAATAGGTTTTAATTACTCTGATTTAAAACAGGTCGCTAAATAATGTTTAATTCTCGCCTCCATAGTAGTAGTAGTAGTAGTGTTTGGCTATCGGCCACGTGGTCCATCCGCTGTGTGATTTGTGTATTGTGTGTGTGTTTGTGTGTGTGTGTGTGCAAATGAGCTTGTTACTTTAAATGATCGCTCTGCCACTTAATTGTATCCCAATTGTGAATGGTACCGGTCACCCATCCAACCGCTGACCCGAACCAACGTTGCTGCACGTTATTTCGGGGCCGCAACCGAATGCACCACCAACTAGCCTCCACATTATCTTACTTTTTATATTATGATTGTATTATATACCTGACTTTTATCAAGAGGTTGCATTCTTAAACATGGATATTATTATTTTTTTTAATACACGATTCAAATCTAAATGTAATTCTTATTAATACATATACTTACTCAATAAATTTAAATTTAAAAAAATATATATGTTTCCACATTGACCATATCTTCCAGTAGATTTCTAGTAAGACTGCCTCATGCAATTAATTGACAAAAATACCAAAAATAACAAACAAAATGCTTATTTGATTAATTTTGCTAGTAAAATAGGGAAGAATACTTCACTAGATTAGTAGACCGTCTTAGAGCTCAGATATCGCTCCTTATCAAACTAGATATTATATCATAAAATAATTTTAAGCGGATAAATTGGTAGTACAATAGAATTTACATGTAATTATGATGTCCACAATCTAAATTATTATTATTAATGATATATGCCTTCTACATTTTTATATTCCTTACAATACTAATTTTTGTATTTAAAAATTTTATTCAATCAGATCTATTCCTCGCATCACAAACACTTTTGTTTTATTATAGTTCATCTTCATGTTGTACTTCTCCAGATGTGTGTTCCTTATATTCAGGTTATGTTGTAGCTTCTTTTCGTTTTCTGCTATTACGACTACATCGTCTGTAAATATATCTTCTGATACTTAAATTCTTTGCATGTTTTTTTATTAATAATTACTATTTTACGCACTTAACTATTTTATCCATGTATCTGAGGGGCATTTGAAAAGTCCGTGCAAAAATAAAAACTGCTAACGTGTTTGGGGTAAATCTTTTTTATTTTTCGACTTATACTCCTTTTAGGCTTATACACTTCGTCCAAAAATGTTCTAGTTTGTTGGTCCCTCCCGAATAATAGGATTTGTCCATGTCTGCAAAATATCCATTAGGTCCTGCAATCACCTCTTCGTTTGAATAAAATCTTTGTCCCGCCAGCCATTTCTTGAAATTGGGGAACAAATAGTAGTCCGAGGGAGCCAAGTCTAGAAAGTAAGGGTCTTTATTGTGGACCAATCGCGGGCGTTTTTCTTGCAGCTCGGTTTTCAAACGCTCCAATAACGATAAATAATATTTACCTGTAAGAATTTTTACCTTTTTCCAGATAGACGATGAGGATTATATTATGGCTGAAACTTTTTGTGCGTTCATTCAAGAGATGCTACTAACTAAACATGACCTCGATACGTGCCGGTGGTGCCATCTCTCGGACTTTGCACGGACTTTTCAAATGCCCTTCGTATATTAAATAATATTGGACTACGTACACCTCCTTCTTTTAGTCCGTTTTCGTTTGGATTGAGATTTGTCCCTTGCATTTTATTGCATGACTGCTGTTATTAGAAGTATATGTTCTGTATTAGTTTGATCAACTTGTCTTCAATTCCTCTCTATGTATGTATCCTTTATCGTTTCTTTCTTGATATCATATCGAACGCATTAGAAAAAAATACTTTTATTTGTGATTTGATTTATTGCAAATATATTTTCCTGTGTATATGTTTCTGTTCTAAACCCGTTTTGTGCCTTATATAATGTCTGGTCCATTCAAGTTGTGATTATCTTGTTAATTATAATTTCTAGTATTTTCATTTCAATGCTAATTAATGTTATGCCTCTGTGATTAGAGCATTCCGTCCTATCTCCTTTTATGTAAATCGGTACGACTTATTCTATTTCCCGGTATTTTGAAATTTTATAGGTCTTCCACACTTTGCTCAGAATCTTAAGTAACTTTTATTTTTCTTAATGTCCCATGAAGTTCACTATTTGTGGAGTTTTTTCGTCCTGGTGCTTTCTCCATTTTCAGTTCCTATATGCTTCCAAGTAATCCCTCTTCTTTAATCTTTTCCGTTTCTTTTTAGGGTTATCCTTGACTGTGATTCTAATCATTTGTCCGTTGTCATTATTATATGTATTTAATAAGTCTTGAAAATATTCTATTCAGCGTTCTATTATATCTCCCTTTTCTCTCAATACTTTCTCTTTTTGTCTTGTATATATCTCGTTTCTTGCAATTCCCTTTCCTTCATCATTTTAGTATATCATGGAAAATATTTCGAGTCTCTCCGAACTTTTTTGCTGCTGTGACCGATTCTTTTACTATTTTCCTCTTTTCTTTACATTTTTTATACTTGTTATTGTTATTGTTATTGTTTCTCAAATATGTTTGATATGCATGCTTCTTTTCTTTTGTGCTTGATACATTCCGACCACCATGCTGTCAATTGAATTTTGCTACTATTTTTCTGTATTTCACACATCCCTTACGCTGTTTCCAGCATTTTCCTTTTTAGCTCATTCCACATGTTTTCAAATCCTTCGCTTTTGTCATTTCTTCTAGTTTGTTGTCTATGTTTTTCTTCACATTGATTTGCTGTTGCTTCTTATCTTTTTGTATTCGACTGTTAATGTTGGTCTTTTCTATTCTCATAGATCGTTCTCATTATTTTCCTTTAGTGTTATTATTACTTCCGATTTTATAGCTTCCGTGCTGCTCCTTTTCTTTTGTTCTACTATTAAGTATTATAGATTTTTCGTTTCTGCTTATAACTTATCTCGTATATTTCCCTATCACCTTGTATTTAAATAGTGTATTTGTTATTATTAGGTTTTTAATTTTACAGTAATCAATCATAATCTTCCATTTTCGTTACTTATGCCTTCTCCATATATGCCTCTATGTGTCAATGTATTTTATATCATTTTGTATTTTGTGGTTAACTGTCTACGTATAATTCCTAAAGTTGTTCCCAGAATTCGTCTTTATTGCTTGTCGTATTGTCTTCATTTGACCCCTATACTATGATTATTGTTCTTTGTCATTTTTTTTTTCTTTTAATGTTCTGGTTAATCACTAAACTAACACACTTACTATGTTTTTTACCACAAAAATTGTGTAATATATAAAATATATAAGTCCTTTACGTTGTAGATAATTCACTAATAAATAGAAAAAAACACGAAAATATATTCGTAAAATCTACAACAAATGAGTCTTATTAAGACTACAAGAACAAATCACTTTTGAAACAACTACTTCTCTAGCTAATACTTCGACAGACATTGAATAATACAAAAGTAATTTGCGTGTTACAAAATAGCAAGGCTATCAAAGCAACACTAGTTTGAACGTATTTCTTTCTGTAAAATGAACTAAAAATGATTGAATGTACGTTAAAATAGTTTGTGAGTGACTATACTATGGTAATTTATAAAAAGAAATAAATTTAGGTTGATGTAATTAAAAAATAAATTAGCAAAAGCAATTAAATAATTCAATACTCAATTTTATAACCATCTGTAGACACGTGTTTCGATATTTCAATCTCTTCAGTACAGCTTTATTATAAAATTGATTTTAAACATAAATAAAAACGTTTACTAAAATAAATATAATGAAAAATCAGTTGCCGTGCATGTCTGAGTAAGTTATTTATTTTTCATTATATTTATTTTAGTAAACGTTTTTATTTATGTTTAAAATCAATTTTATAATAAAGCTGTACTGAAGAGATTGAAATATCGAAACACGTGTCTACAGATAGTTATAAAATTGAGTATTGAATTATTTAATTGCTTTTGCTAATTTATTTTTTAATTACATCAACCTAAATTTATTTCTTTTTATAAATTACCATAGTATAGTCACTCACAAACTATTTTAACGTACATTCAATCATTTTTAGTTCATTTTACAGAAAGAAATACGTTCAAACTAGTGTTGCTTTGATAGCCTTGCTATTTTGTAACACGCAAATTACTTTTGTATTATTCAATGTCTGTCGAAGTATTAGCTAGAGAAGTAGTTGTTTCAAAAGTGATTTGTTCTTGTAGTCTTAATAAGACTCATTTGTTGTAGATTTTACGAATATATTTTCGTGTTTTTTTCTATTTATTAGTGTAATATATAAATACATATATTACAAAAACACGCGACTTAAGTTTCGACGTTTTAATGTCATTATTACTTGAAGCAAATTAATGAAAGAGTTCAATTTATACTAATGTGTAGCAGGTTGAGGGATAATTATTGTCGGGATTGCGCATCGTAAATGGATTATAGAGTTAAAAAAACATAGTAAGTGCGTTGGTTTAGTGTTTATCATGAATTACCACGTAGTAACGGTCGCCACCATTCCTGTGGTTATGGTTAATATTGCTATATTTTTGTGTATTAAGCATCCTACTCCTTCCTCTGTCCGCTTGTCTTTGTCTACACTGTTGAAATTATATTTGTGCAGATCATTAGTTGTTTGTATACCTATCCCTTTTCCTTTTGTTTCCGTTAATTCCAATTTCTCTAATTTCATCCTTTCGAATTCCTTTTCTACTTTGATTTTGTTTCTTGTTATTTTCTTCTTATTCTTATCATTGTTCTGTGCTATTGTCATCCTCGTATTATCTTCTACTTGTGTATTTAGTTTTTTGACACAACCTCTAATCCTCCCTCTTGGTGTTTCACTATTTTGACTCGCTTTCCTTTCATCCATTTATCTGAGTCTACATTTAATAACCACCTTACGCATCTCCTCGAGAATGACCAACGATCTTAACTAGTCGGAGAGAAAATAAAAATAGTGAAACAAATCCAAGGGTTTTAATCAATCAGGATGATTTCTTTCATTATTTTATGTTATTATTAAGTTCACAATCTTAATTTTACCTTTCGGTGTAGGCTTTTATATTCCTGACAATTCTATTTTATGTATTAAAAATTGTTTCCATTCAGTTATATTCCTCGCTAATGTATTTCGACATTTCTTTATTGTGTTGATCCATTCTTGTCTTGGTGTTTCTTTTCATTTCCTTCATTCCTTTCTTGCTGCACATATCTGCTTTGCTTGGTTGGTGCTTTTCATCCTTATTAAGTGACCCCACCAGCTTAGTTGTTTCTTTTTATTTTCCATTATTTATTTCTGTATTCATTATTCTATTCTATTATATTTGTTACTTGCTTCACCCAATAAAAATTATTGATTAAAAACCAAGATAATTTATTTCATTCTTTTCTCTCTTGTGATACTTCTAATGTTTCTTTGTATTCCTCTCTCCTTTCCAGTCATGTAATTTTCGTATGCCTTTTAGTTTATCTTTCTTTGTTTTTATGCTTCCTTTTTGTTCTACTATACTTCTATTTCAGTCTGCATTATTTCAGTCTCTTTCTTATTTTTTATTTTTTATGCTTTAATTGAATTTTTCAATTATAAATTAAGATAGGTTTTGTATAACTTCTCCATTTCCTACTTTTAATCCGTTTTCTATTATATCTTTCTGATTTCTTCTCTATAATTTGTTTTTTAAGGTTTCTATTCTTTTAATTAACTCACAATCTCATAATCTCATAATAATACAAGTTATAAATTTACAATCGCCATTCAATCGTAATTTCATTTAGATTTTAATGACTTTTAAAAAATAAACTTTTATCCCTTAACAATTTACAAAATCTGTGAAAATAAAGTTAACTATTGCATTATTCAAAAGATCATAAAGCCAACCAAAGACTTATTCGAAATAAATAAATTTGAAGTACGACCTGACTAACTCGTTTCTCATATATATATATATATATATATAATTAATATTACTAAGCTAAAACACTTACTTTGATTTAATGAGTTTTTAATTTATAAACCCACCCCTGTTACTATGATTTTGTCACTAAAAATTGTTTATAACATGTAGATAAGACGATTTAAGAATGGACGTTTGAATGTCAATCAATCAAGTTATTATCATGAGTTTAAGTAGACACAATTCTATTCATATAATTTGACGTATGTATTTTATTGGAATAAACTGTGGGACTTATTGTAAAATATTAAAAACTCTGAGTAATATAATAAAAATTTTATTTTGAAACTTTCATATTTACGAAATTTTGGCAGTGTACTTGACATAGTGCGCGGTTGCTCACAGGAAAACAATTACTAAACATAGAAAACAAAACGAATATCGCTGTTAACTTCTATGACTTAGAATTTCCTTTCTGGCTGTTGTGGGTGGGCGGCGATCCAGTCCAAAGCCCTTTGGATGTAGTGTGGGATTGGTTCAGGTTCTGGGGCTACTGGCAAATGGGCACCTTGTGGTTGGAAACCGTTTTCGTCGGCGACGTAGGTGACCTGGATGTTTTCACCTTCGGGGGAGGTGTATTTGAAACCTCCCTGGACGGTCTTGGCGGCTTCTTCGGCACTCAAAACGCGGATGTTGCCTTGTTCGTCAGCGGAGATTCCGTTTTCGGTGTCATAACTAAAATATTATTTAATAATATATAAATATACTCGAATTGTTAGTTGAATTTATATAATTGAATTTATTCTATTATTAATTTTAGACATAAAGAGGTCAGTTATTTGAATTTAGGCGTTCCCAATGTATAACGAATATAACTCTATTAAGTGTCAATACTATAAACAAACGATGTGGTGTCAACAAAGTAAGCATTTTTGCTTATATTTCCAAGATGTGTCACGAAAATTACGCCTCAAATATGCATCTATTATTAATGTTATTATTAAAATTAGAATAGATTTTTTTTCTAAATTTTAATTAATAAATTTCGGTTGGATTATAAAAAAACTAATGAACTAAAGAGAGAGTATATAATATAATGTTTGCATGCTGAAGACTATGGTGTATAATTGGTTGTATAGGTTAAATGTCGTAAATTATCTCTGCTTGAGAGAACCGTACAATTCCTTCGAATTAAAAAAGAACGAGATTGATTGTTACAAATTAAAATTATAATTATTGTAAAACAAACGTGTAAGAACTTTGTATATTAAAAGAAAAAAGTCAATCTGCAAAATGCAACGAGCATAATTTATCTTGATTAGAAATTAAACAAACCGAGTGGTTTTAATTTCTAATCAAGATATTCCAAAAATGTTTCACCACGGGTTAAGTGAGCAATTAATTAAATATAGAGCATAATTTAATTATATAATATTTAAGAATTTTCTTATGGGTTTCCCTCATTAAAAAAGCAAACTTTTTCGCTGTAATATATATTGGTTAAATTTATACTTACGCCCATTGGTAGCTGCCTTCTGGTTGAATGTCAGACTCTTGACGGAGGATTCTGGCGGTTGCTTCAGGTCCAGAGTTGCGGTTAACTTGTCCCCTCACTAAATGGGAAACGTCGCAAGACACGGCTGCTACCAAAGCGAAAGCCAAAACCTAAAATAATAATAATAATAATAATGGTAATAATAATAATGAACCAATTACTACGACTTGATTATTTATATATGACTCGTCACAAATCAATATTATGGATAAATAATAGAATTTTCAATATTTTTACAAAAATCTTATTTAGAATTAAGAAATTTACAGATTAAATCACATTTTCTTGTAGATAAATTTGTTTTCTTATATATTTTCAGCAAAAATTAGCAAAAACTAAATTTATAAGTATGCACAGGAGTTATTAATTAATTTGTAGGGTAATATTGTAATGAAGTATATTATTATAATAGTTTGTGATAATTGAAAGTACTATAGTTTAAAACATAATTTAAATATGTAAATATTAAAAACTGTAATATTTCACTATTTCACAGTGTATATATGGAGTACCACGTAGTAATAGTCACAACCATTCTCTTTATGCAATATTTCAATTAATGAACTGATGTTCTTATAGTTCTACTAGCATGTAAATTATCGTTCTAATAATATTACATATTTTACAAATGATTGTAAAATTGTCCTTAAAGTAAACCCTTTATTGGCATTAATTCTTTTCACTTATTTTTTTAGTTGATAATAATTACAATTCGTCGTTGTGATCAATGAACTGAATATATTTCTACACTCCATTCATGGTCTGAGTTAAACAAACCCATTTTATCGCTTCAACAACCTTCATAAACATATTCAGCATTGCATTGTCTAGCAACTATTTCCTCACTTAATTATGGCTATAACCCATTGACACATATGAAGATAAATACATAACATTCTCCAGTCTCACAGTCGCATAACTCTATAGGATTTTACACAACAACAACGTGCCCACAACAATAAGTGATGCGCGACTATTAATATAATAAAAATAAATTCTTGAGAAATCCTATGGTAAAAGTGTGAAAGGCCAAAAGAAAGTAGATCAATAACGGACATTATTAAACAATTGTAGTTATGCAGAATTCAAAAGTATACAGTAGTGTATAACAAAAGAGTTTAAATGTGTAAAAAATGTTTTAATTTCTGGTATAAATGTATATATTATTTTATTAAGACTGTATCCATAAAACAAATAAATTATAATTACGAAATACTTAACGTTATTACGACATCTATAAATAACGCGTATTGATTTCATCGTGTATATATTTGAGAATATAATTAGGGTAATTTTGTTTATAGCTCTATCATTAAATATTTTTTTAAACACGTTGGGCGTGATAATACGTTATGGACAAACCAGGAGGTCATCTTTAGCGGAATTATTTAGATGGCATATATTCAAAAAATTTGCCTTGACATTTGTGGTGGAGACGCGCTTAATAATTAGCTAATACGGATTCCTCGTAACCGACTGAGGAATGCAAATCACTCTGGAAATGTCAATAGATCAAAATGTATTACAAACATAATTAATCAATTTTATTGGGCTTGGAATTTTATAATTCTTTATAATATCAAATAATATACTTTTATATATTCTTTTCATTTATTTCAAAATTTGTAATATTTATTATATTTATTTATTCAGTATTACTTTAAAATTTAATGCTATTATCCGACCACTTTCAAAATAATTACATTACTTCCATTTTCAAACTCCAAGATTTTTGGAAATTATTTTGTATGTGTATGCTTTCAGTCCCAAATAATACTACATTTTTGTAGTTTTTCAAAATTTAATTTTAATAATTACATAATAATAAATACGTGATTAATCAATGTGCAATATCAGCACAATAATTTAATATTATTAATGTATTAGGGGAGGAAGACCGCAGGTCTATAGCCCAGACGGACTAACACCATGTATCTGTTTCATATTGATTGTTGTTATTGTTATGTATTCTGTTTGTCAAAATAAATTTGTATGTATATATAATGTATTGACAAAAAATATTTTTTTTACAATTATTTCGTAAAATTATAGATTATACATTTGTAACCAATTAAAATTAAGAACAAATTCGCAGCAACATTGTCAGGAAGGAAGAATACATTTCACATTTTTTAATAAGCGAATTCGAGTTATATAAATCCGCTTTCTCAACCTCCTACAAAAATTTACTAAATCTGATATTGCGACTTTCGTTCCTTTGTATATATGTAAACTATAAATATTGACCTATATTTCCATTAAAATTCAAATTTGTTATTTGTTATATTTAAACATTTTTATAATGTTTAATTTTATATTATCCACTAAATATATAAAAATAAATTAATATATAAATATCAACGAGATTACATAAATTCTTATACCAAAAAAATTGGGCTACTAAGTTAGTTAGTTCTCTGTTATCTAAATTATCGTATTGGTACAATATTAATTATGGATGATTTTTATATAATTTAAAGTTTTAAATAATTCAATTAACGCATTAGTTATAATTTAGTCATTAATATTATTATTTTTTAAGTAAAAAATCATTTCAAATAGATTTAATAAAGAACTTAATCCATATGTACACACAGCATTCATATTTACAATGGGAGCTTATCAACTGATATTTACTAGCAACAATAACATTAAATAAAGTAATTAAACAAATACACAATGCAAACAACAAGCAATCGTGCATATCCAAGGGACCTTTTCCGAGGAAAACGAGGAAAGAGCCACCTTGAGTCCGCACGATATTCACCACTCACTCTCGCACCCATTTTCTTCCTCTTCCATCCGTAAATCTGCGGTACTTACGTATTTGAACATGTTTGGTTGTTGAATTTGTTGTACGATTTTTTCAAATACAAAATGCACTGTGTGTTGTGATACACTATGATTTAATCGAGAGGAGCGCTTCTATTTATACATGAAAATTTCCCACCGCGCAAAAGTCCTCCCAATTCAAAAAGTTGCACACATAAACACATTCACGAATGCGGATGATATTAATTAATATTTATGTGTGTGTGTGTGTGTTGTGAAAAAAAATGGAAAAAAATGGGGAGAATTTAGTGATTTCGTAACGGCCTCCGGGGGCAAGGACGCGCTCCGCTTCAATTCCTCTTTAATATCATCAAAAGGCGTGATATTGGCATTTATGTGATGTAAATAATGCTAGCCACAGTTGCTGTACAACTTACAACTGTTATATAACGCACGTGTGTTATTTCTGGCTTTGCCGGAATATACTTTTTTGTTGAGAAATTAATTGCTTCTAAGATGGTTTTATAAGACACACGATTAATATTGTATAGGTAAGAAAGGAATAAGAATACCGTTTAAAATAAATGTCAAATACCTCTAAAATGAGTAAATAATAATCAAATTATTAAATAAACATTTTTAAATGTAATTAAATTAATTAAACTGCTACGTTGATATTGGACGAAAGCAAAAGGAAACTTGGGTAAAGAAAATATCAACGAAACAGATGTAAAATATATATGAATAAATTTCGATATAAAGTAACCAAATAAGACTAATATTTTATATATGGTAGCTATTAAATTAAGAAGATAAGATAGTTTAATATGATAATATTTCCATTACTTCAACCGATTTTAGTTTTATATTACTTTTATTATGATATTATTTTTTTATACTTTAATTATTGTGAAATATATTTTAAAATAAACTTTATTATAAAAGATTAAATAAATTTATGGACATAAACGTAAACTATAATACACATACTATCATATTTTGACCTAAATGCTATCTGCTTAAGCTATTTCAGATTTTGTTTAGTTATCTACCTAATGCTATTGGATTTATAGAAGAGTCATTTTGTTTATATTTTTCAATAGAAAATTTTCTAAATTTTCAATCAGTAATATTTATTTTGTAGGTGCACTAGCCTTTAGATGACCAGCTAAAGCTTATAATGACAAAAGAAATGCACAAATTGATGCAAACCAGCGAATCGCTTGTATGATCGCTGAGAGATCAAATTTTTGGAATTTTAGCATGATCATTTGGAATTCCGTGGTTCAAAATTGACAAGACTATCAAAATAAATAGTAATATACGCGGTATTTCATTTAAAAAATGTAACTTTAATTCACCACAATTTTGTGGGCCACTCTATATATTCCAACTTATTACAGATAAGGAGATTTTTACAGCCTTACAACTTCTATATAAGACATATACAACTATAGCATAATATAGATATAATACATTGTAAATAAAAATAACTCTAGCTTCTTCCCTTTTTCTTCACCTCGAAATTGGCGTATATTTGATTCCATCTCAGGTTATTGGTATTAAGGGATCGTGTGATTTTTTCTTCACACTAGCGTGACATCTGTTTTATATATTTTTTGTTTAGAATTATATTTTTAAGTTTTAGTTTGAAAGTGGCGTAATTGAGGATTTTTATATATTCCTTTAAGTTGATGTACTGTTTTATGGATTCTGTTGTTAAAGTTTATCATCCGCGTATATGTAAGGTTTTCCTTTTTTTCCATTTAGTTATATTTTTCTGCGCTTTTAATATAAATTATTCCTTAACATTGTGTACAAATAATGCCCATTTATTTTTCTCCTTTGCGATTTTTCTGGCTTCTATCCAGTCTAGGTTTCGTTCATGAATGTTTTTGCTACTTCATCTCTCCATCCTTTTCTTGGTCTTGCTCGTGTCTTCGCTCTTCGTGTTCCTGCATCCCATATGCGTCTCGCTGGCTTCGTGTCCCTTATGCGTATTAAGTGTCCATACCATTTTAGCTGTTTATGTTCTATTCAATTCTGCATCGATCCTATGTCTAGTTCTTCACGTACTATTTCGCTTCTAATCCTATCCATGCGCGTTACTCCTTTTACTCTCCTCAAGTACTTCATTTCTATTTCTTGGATCTGTTCATTTGTTAGTACCCATGTTTCCGCTCCGTACGTCAAAATTGGTCTATAAATAGTTTTGTAAACTATCATTTTGGTTGTATTGTCTACTTATTTCTTATCTATAAATGTATGCTTCATTAAATGGAATATTTTTGTTGTTTTATTTATTCTGTTAATTATTTCCGCTTCCATGTTACCATCATTTTCTATATGTACCCATAAGTATTTGAAGTTATTTACTTGATCTATTTTTTCTTCTTTTATTCTTACGCTAACCGTTGTGGTATTTGGTCTTCCAAAAACCATAGCCTTGGTTTTTGCAGTATTTATTCGCACATTTTTTTTTTCTGGGGCTTTTTCCCATATACAAAGGTTGTTTTGTAGATCTTTCTCCTTTGGGGCACATATCATTAAGTCGTCCGCGAAAGCAAGGTGGGATATATATGTCGGTGTTAGGTTGTAACATCCTAGATGTGTTTTCTTCACTACATTTTTTATTTCTTTCATAACGTCATCTATTACAATTATAAATAATGTTGGACTTAGACCATCATTTATTTGAAATTCCGATGATTGTGAATTGTCTTTCCTAATATACAATTTATTATCTTGATATACACTTACTTCTGATTGCTACTCTTAGTTCTTTATATACTCCTCTCCTCGCTAAACTATTCCAGGTCAGTCTTTGGGGTATACTATTCTAAATCTATAAATGCCGCATATAGTTCTTGATTTGCTGCTATCTTCTTTTCGATCATTTGTTTTATCGTAAAAATGTGGTTTCCTTCAAGCTAAGATGCTATTATGCCTCTTGTATTTTGTCTAGAATGGATTTATATATTTTTCCGACTATGTTCATTAGAGTTATTCCCCTGTAATTCATGCAATTTCAACTATTACTTTTATTTTTATATAACGGTACTATAATGCCGGTCTTCCAGTCTTTTAGTATTATTCCAATGTCCCATACTTTATTAAGTATACTTGTCAATGTTCGTATCCCGTTTTCTCCAAGCAGTTTGATCATTTCTGTCGTGACCTGCAGATTTGCCTCTCTTTGTCGCTTTAATTGCACCAATTACTTCTTGTATTGTTATGCTTTGCCCATTTCTTATTTTGTCTTGCATATTGTTCTTTCCTTTCTATTTTATAGTTATGTAGTAAATAATAATTCTTGGAAATATTCTTTCCATCTTTCCATAATTTTATGTTCACTTTTAAGAAGTCGTTTGTCTTTTCCTAGTGTTTGTTTAATTTCGTATTTATCATTTCCTCTCATATTTTTGAGTACTTTGTAGAACAGTTTTTGATTGCCTTTGCTAACTTTTTCTAATTTATTTCCAAATTCTTTCCACTGTTGTTTTTTCGCATCTCTTACCATCACGTTAACTTTGGTTATTTGCTTTTTGTATTCTATGCAGCTGCTTTCGGTGTGCTTTTTCAAGTATTGTTTCTATTTTTCTTTTTTGTTTTCTGATTTCATCTTTTATTTCATCGTTTCACCCTTTTGTTTGTTTTTTGCCATTTACATTTACCCTCTTCGCACTTCATCGCATCGTACTTGTTGTTAGTTTCCCTATATAGTATATATAGGGGGACTATTGTTTTCGTGATTTTTTTTAGTTTCCCTATATAGTATATATAGGGGAACTATTGTTTTCGTGATTTTTTTTTTCAAAAATTTTTTTTGCGGAAATATCCGTTTTGGGGTCCCCTGAACCCAAAACACTAATTTCTAGAAAAAAATGGTGATGTGGCCATCATAATACTTTCCCTATATTTTTCTCGAAAATTATAAGGTTTACGAAAAAAGGCTATTCTTTATAATTTGTTCACTTTTAAATTCTCTACATTTATTTCTAATAAAAGTTTCATGTAACTCCATAAGTTTATTAGCAATTGGCAAAAAATGTCAAAATTTTCAATTTTTATTTTTTTTCTCAAAAGTGAAGAATTTTATGAAAAATATGTTCGAGTAAAACTTGTTCAGTTTTTTATTCCCTTTAACTTTTGTTTGAACTATTTCTTAAAATTTTTCATATTTAGAGAAATATCACGAAAAAACAAAAAAATTCCTCGAGTAAACACCCACTTCCGGTTTATAAATATTTACCAAAAGCTTTTCAGTTCTAGTTTTTAACGATAAAACCTTAAGTTTAAAGTTTCATCTCAATCGGATCATTCGTTTTTGAGATACAGCGCCCACAGACATTTTCTCGCACGAAAACAATACTTCCCCTATATACAGGGTTATTCACGCTATACGGCACGGAATATTGTGGCCAAAATACGTGACTTTCAAAAAGTTTCACTTTGGGGATATATGGGGGTCTATTAGGGCTACTTTTTAAAATTACTTTCATAATATACAGGGTGTCCCAAAAACCCTAAAAGTATCAAAGTTGTGTTTTTTTAATGAAACACCCTGTATTTTATTGCATTTTTGGATCCTTCGATAAAAATAAGTATGTGTTTTAATAAGGTTTTTATTACATAAACTTTAAGGTTTTTGAAATAATTTGAATTTTGTAAAAATTTAACCTAATTTTCATGTTTCAAATACTTAAAAAGTAATTAAGTCATGCATACCAAATTTACACTGAAATGTAACAATAGATCATATTTTATTTTCCAAGTATAATAAATTTGACATCTTATACCGGGTGTAAAAAAATTGGAATTAAACAAATGAGAACTTTAAATGGCTATAACTTCATTTATTTAAATGGAACGGTATATTTATTAATTTATCAGCAAATGCACGTTTTAATTACCTATCGAATGGTATTTATATATTAAATGTTAAGTCTTCTGGTTTTTACAGAAAACGCCAAAATATTGTTTATTGCACCGTTTTAGTACTTTTTAAGTAAAAATTTTAATGTCTCTAGTTTTCCATAGTATTTAAAAAGTAAGATATTTAATTTAGTCTGTTACTTTAGTTTAAAAAGCCTGTCTTTTGTTATAGTTGTGTTATTTTGCAGTTTTGTGTTTGATCGTGAGTAATCGTTATTGTTTGAACATCGTTGTTGTATTTAATAGTAAAAAATGAAAATTTACACAGATTTTCTTATACTGGGGTTTTTATAACTGACACTTCCAATTTCTTTAAATTTGTTTAATAGTCTCTCAAAAATGGCTGGCTTAGGGTGATTTCTTTCGGGAAACCTTTAAGTATAAACTCAATAAACAATTTTGATGACATTCTCCAAGCATAAAGATAATGCCAATACCCCCTTCTTTTGAGTAAATCTTCATTTTTTACGAGAAAATACAACAGCGATGTTCAAACAATAACGATCTAACACAAAAATGCAAAATAACACAACTATAACAAAAGACAGGCTTTTTAAACTAAAGTGGCATACTAAATTAATTATCTGTCGTTTTTAAATACCATAGAAAACTAGATACATTAAAATTTTTACTTAAAAAGTACTAAAACGGTGCAATAAACAATATTTTGGCGTTTTCTGTAAAAAACAGAAGAGTTAACATTTAAGATATAAATACCATTCGATAGGTAATTAAAACGTGCATTTGCTGATAAATTAATAAATATAGCGTTCCATTTAAATAAATGAAGTTATAGCCATTTAAAGTTCTCATTTGTTTAATTCCAATTTTTTTACACCCGGTATAAGTAGTCAAATTTATTATACTTGGAAAATAAAATATGATCTATTGTTACATTTCAGTGTAAATTTGGTATGAATAACTTAATTACTTTTTAAGTATTTGAAACATCAAAATTAGGTTAAATTTTTACAAAATTCTAATTATTTCAAAAACCTTAAGGTTTAAGTAATAAAAACCGTATTTAAACACACACTTATTTTGATCGAAGGATCCAAAAATGCAATAAAATACAGGGTGTTTCATAAAAAAAAACACAACTTTGATACTTTTAGCGTTTTTGGGACACCCTGTATATTATGAAAGTAATTTTAAAAAGTAGCCCTAATAGACCCCCATATATCCCCAAAGTGAAACTTTTTGAAAGTCACGTATTTTGGCAACAATATTCCGTGCCGTATAGCGTGAATAACCCTGTATACTATATAGGGAAAGTAAAAATTTTTTGTGTCTGTGTGTGTGTCTGTCTGTGTGTGTGTCTGTCGGTGGGCGCTGTATCTCAAAAACGAATAATCTGTTTGAGATAAAACTTTAAACTTAAGGTTTTACCGTTAAAAACTGGAACTGAAAAGCTTTTGGTAAACATTCATAAACCGGAAGTGGGTGTTTACTCGAGGCGTTTTTTAGTTTTTTGGTCATATTTCTCTAAATATGAAATATTTTTAAAAACGGTTCAAACAAAAGTTAAAGGGAATAATAAACTGAACAAGTTTTATTTGAACATATTTTTCATGTAATTCTTAACTTAAAAAAAAAAAAAAATTGAATATTTTGACATTTTTTGAAAATTACTAATAACTATTGGAGTTACGTAAAAGTTACATAATAAGTAATTGTAGAGAATTTAAAATTGAATAAATTGTTAAGAATAACTTTTTTGCGTAAACCTCATATTTTTCGAGAAAAATATAGGGAAACTACTATGATGGCCACATCACCATTTTTCAAATTTTTTTTTTGCGGAAATATCCGTTTTGGGGTCCCCTGAACCCAAAAAACAAATTTCTGGAAAAAAAAAATCTGTGTCTGTGTGTGTGTGTGTGTGTCTGTCTGTCTGTCGGTGGGCGCTGTATCTCAAAAACGAATGATCCAATTGAGATGAAACTTTAAACTTAAGGTTTCATCGTTAAAAACTGGAGCTGAAAAGCTTTTGGTAGAGATTCATAAACAGGAAGTGGATGTTTACTCGAGGCGTTTTTTTGTTTTTCCCGATATTTTTCTAAATATACAAAATATTATAAAACTTTTCAAACAAAAGTTAAAGGCTATAAAAAACTGAACAACTTTTATTAAAACATGTTTTTCATTAAATTTTTAACTTTTGAGAAAAAAATTAAAAATTGAAAATTTTGGCATTTTTTGGCAATTGCTAATAAACTATTGAAGCTACATGAAATTTATATAACAAATAATTGTAGAGAATTCAAAACTGAACAAATTATAAAGAATAGTTTTTTTGCGTGAACCTCATAGTTTTCGAGTAAAATATAGGGAAAGTACTATGATGGCCACATCACCTTCCACTAAATAATGACCGCTATATAGCTCTGCTCATGTTCTATCTCTTATATCTATAACTTGTTTTTTGTATTCTTTATTAATTAGTAAATAATCAATTATAGATTTTTCACCCCTACTATTTGCCTCTCTTGTATATTTATGTACTTTTGTTTTCTGGAATAAATGTATTCGTTGTTTTAATTATTGTTGAGTTACGTGAAGATGTACTGTACTATAAATGATAGATTGAGTCTCCTTTCTTCACAAAAGTTATTGATTGCAAATGTACCATTTTCAATGCAAAACTAAATACAAAAACAAATAAGCAAGTATTTATACCTAAACAGATACAGATTAGTGAGGGCGGTAAAAATAGGTAACGATGATTACAGTAATACTGTTTGGGTTAACTGGGGATTAGAGCGGTATGATTAGTTCAAAGAAAGGATTAACTAATGGGCTTAAATCGATGTTTAATAGCCGGTTTTTCCACTTTTTTATTTCTATTTCCTCAAGGGTATTAAGTCTGTAATTACTGGAGAATTTTAATAGGTTTCAATTCAAAAATCGATAGAGAATATTTACTAAGTTCTTTAAAATTCGCAGGAAAAGATAAAATTAAAAATTTTAATTCGTAATAAAACTGCAGAATTTTCAATCTATATTATAATTATGTGGCTAAATAACTATTTGCGTCAAAAGATAAACTTTATCCGTTGAAATTTTGCATTCGTACAAAACCACTAGGTTTTGCTATACTACAGGATGACCAATCGTAATGTGTTTTATTTAACTAAAAGTTGGGAATCTTTATAATTTCTATATTTCTCATCTCTAGAAGAGATGAATTTTACTCTTTTTATTTCATATTTAATGTTCGTGTTTCGCGCTCAATGTATTGTATTGATGTTTATATTGATTTCAAGATTTACATTTTAGTTGGTTCCTAGGTTTGTCCTATTTCACTGTAAAGTATGTCTTATCCTGACGTCTACTTCTACATTCTTGTTGTCACAATTTTATATTGCGAATCCAATATAAATAAAAATGTTTTTGGAACTTTTAAAGAAATTGTTTTAACCTTTACTAGACTTTTATCACAATTTAAACCCTGTGCATGATATCAATACAGTGTAATTAAGAAAATATAAAATAAAGTTGTTATTATTAAATGTAATAAAATGTAAAGGACATACCTCTAATTTAGAAAACAACAACAATTAGTAGAAATGAGTAAGATACTTGTTACTCATTTCTACTAACACATCAAAGGCAAAGAAACCAAAATTATATATAACACTTTTACTACTACCTACTAAGTATGCAATTACTTATTTTCCAGTAACAAAAACAATAGTTCTCAATACTGAAAGAAATATATTCAAAGTGCAATTCGTACCAATTTTCATTACAAAGTTTATATCACTGCGTACTACCAATATTTTTATATGTGTTTAAATCCCTCCCAAATCCAATGAAATTATTGAAAATATTCTTCGTAATTATGATAATGTTATAATTGTTAGAAACCTTAACATTATCCATTTCATGAAATGATTATTGCTGGTATTCAACGTTCATTAAAGTCCTCAATCTCTTAATCCTGAATATAAAGATATTGAAAGCTATGGTTGATCAATTTAAAATAAATATAATAATATATTAATAAGCTAAAATATGGGGATATGTTTCCTAGGTGTTGACGAAGCATTGTTCTTAAAGCATCTCAATCGTCCTAAAGCAAAACTAACACAAGGTATCGATTTAATAAGATCTCATGCTGCATCTAAAATCATTGCTAAAATTAAGGAAGAAAGTTTACGTGTATAAAAAAATTACAATGCCTAGGGTGCAAAGAAGCGCAAATTTTCATCAACTTTCTGAGTTTGAGAGAGGGCGAATAGTTGGACTTTTTTTCTAAGAAATTAGTAACAAGGCGCAGAGACGTTTACATACCATAGTGAGATATTTTCGGGCATGGGATCAAGAGGGTCGAACACGAAGATCTAGAGGTACAGAACCACGTCGAAGAACCACAGAGCGTGCAGATCGGCATTTGAGATTGTTGGCTTTAAAAGATCGTTTCTCCACCGTCAGGTTCATTGCAAACCAGTGGTTTAAAGAGCATGGAAGACCGACTTGGCCTTTTTTTTATTCTGGCCGCACTGGGCGTCGACGAAATTGTTTCGATAGGTGTAGAGAACTATTGGTGCTGTACCAGGAATGAATGATATAGTGTTTAGTGATGAATCGTCTGGCCAAAGTCGGAAGACGTCGTGGTGAAAGAAGAAATACACATTTTTTGGCGAAAGGCACGTTATTACACTATTGGGGTTATGGTGCTTCTAATCTATGTTAGAGGCAACATAAACGTATCTTTAGCCATTGCTAATTCCAACTTTTTAGCAGGATAATGCTTGCCTAATCATTAAAATTGAGCACACTGAAATCAATTTGTTGCCCTGTTCACCGAGGTCACCATATTAATCTACAATTGAGGGATTTCATAAGCCGAAGTCTCCTTAATTTGCACCACCCCCCTCAAACTCTAAAAGCACTTCGAAATTCGTTAGTAATTGCTTGGAATGAGATACCACAGAAGGACATCAATCACCTAATTAGTAGCGAATCTAGTCGCCTTAGAGAGTCTATAGCCCACAGTGGTGCATCGGCACATTATTAATGATTTTTTTTATAAAGTTCGTTGAATCGAAGATAGATTTTGTTCAGTTTTCTTTTACAATTGTACAAAATATTATAAAAAGAAAATGATTTATACTGAGTGTTCGAATTTCTATGGCACTTAGTATATATAGTACTGGTAGAAATAGTACATAGGGTCTTCTCTCTAGTTATACTAATTATACCTATTGCACCGTATGCATTTATTAGTATCAAAGTTTGTGATATTTAGTTAATTTAAAATAAATACAATATATTTACCCATAATAAGCTTTGGTTGTATATCAATATTCATCCCCTCATTGCTTAAGAAGTATTTAAATAAAATAACAAAATTTGGAGGGTTTGACATTTAATGTTGAAGACTGCAACATATTTCACCACACAGTGGCTTCATGAGGCATATGATTATTCATCTGTGTGGTAAAACATGTTGCAGTGTTCAACAATAAATGTGAAAAACTGAAATGTGCTGTTTTATTTCAATGTGTTATGGACTTTTATTATGTATCCACCTCGCTAATTCAATATGCTTAAGAAGAAATACTTTTATGTTTGTAGACATGCTATAAGATAATACAAATTCCATCATAATTTCTAATTAATAATTCATTAAAGATTCAGGCTATAAAAAAATATTCAATTTTTGTACCAAAAAGTACACACATTTATGACCTGAATTATTAGATTGCGGAATGCTTCATTTGCAAATACATCCAGCCATTAATTATATATTAGGGGTATTCAAAGTGTATACGATAAGCCTGAGCACAACGATTTTATTGATTAACGACTCAAAGGATTACGTGTTGCCAAAACTTATGTGTCGGTGACGTGACCCAGTCTTTCGCAGCGTCTTTGGGTTCGTGGTCTGAGTTGAATCTCTGCCCTTTTAGATGTTTTTCAGGGGACCAAATACTTGAAAATTTCAGGGCGATGGAACAGTATGAACAATTTTTCACGACAAGTTGCGTTAGAGGAAGGTTTGGATACAGCTTACCGACCAGCAAAAGAAATTTCACTGAATATATGAAATCTCCGCTTTCCTGAAGCGGATCGTCACAGGTAATGAGAGCTAGTGCCACCACTACAAGCCAGAGACAAGGCGGGATAGCACGCAGTGGAAGCAGGCGTCGAAACCTCTTTCTAAAATGTTTAAACATGTGGCTTTAGCAGACAAGGTATTACTCACCGTTTTTTGACGTTTAAGGTCTACTACTTATTAAATTTATCTAGCATAGAAGAACCATTAACTCCGCAGTGTACTGCGAAACGCTCCGAAGATTACGCAGGTCCATCCTTATGGAACGTCTACATGATCTCAGTGTTACACATGCGAAACCAAGTTCAAGTGGGAGCAGCTTGACTTTTCCACCAGTGATATCAATATATCCTGAAAAAAAATCTGAAAGGGCAGCTCCTTAACTCCGTCCCATAACGCAACGTTTCGTGAAAAATTATTCAAACTGTCCTATAACCCTGAAATTTCTAAGTGTTTGGTCACCTGAGAGAAAAATCTGAAAGGGTAGCTCTTCATCTCGGACGACGAACTCAAGAAAGATGTAAAAGACATGTTTCGTCACGACAGGCTCGCAAATGGAATTGTTATGCTCATGCGTACAGGGTATAATTTAAATATAGATTTCTTTTATACCCAAAGTGTTGCTTCGTACCTTTACATTTGAAGGGGAAGCGCAATTTAGAAAGCTTAGATACTATTATTTTGTTTCAAGATTTTTTGATGATTATTAAGCATAAAATATAACTAATTATGAGTTTTATATTTTAAAATGTTACAAAATTAGGTTTTATGGCAAAAATAATCATATAGAATATATTATAGTTTTTTAAGTAAATAATGATTTTTTTAATATAGCTACACAAATAAATATTAAATCTATCTATCTATTTGTGGCGCATTATATAGACAAGTATATAATTTGGCCTTATTATTGAAACATTTTTAAACAGATACATTAACTAAAATATATTATTTTATAACTTCTAAATATTTGCAATTATCCTATTATCTATCATCTTATATATTGCCAATATTTTTTTAATATTTTCAATTTATTTATAATAATTTGATCCAATGGGGATCAAATTATTATAAATATTTTCGTGATGTAATAAATTGTATTGTATATTATCTCTCAAGAAAGTTAATAATAGTTTACATGTTTATATATTCTCCTAATTTTTGAAAAAAATATATATTTTTTATTAACAACGATAAATATTGTGTGCAATAATTTTATATGATTGAATCATTATTATATTTCATAATAAAATAATTATAGAAATTATGTTCTATTTATTTAAATTAATCATATAATTATAAACTTACGGTTTTGAGACTGCTATCTAACGTGCATCTCTATAACGAATAACAAATAATAACTACTTCATTTTTAATTGCTTCCCGGCAAACTCGGATATTTAGTAATAATTTTAAGCCCGGACTACATAAGAGAATTAATTAGGTGTTGAATAGGAAACGTGTTTTTAAAAAGTTTAATGGGGTTGGGGTCACTAATTGGCGAGTCAAGTACCACTAAAGTCATTAATTATCCATGCCTGTTATACTTTAATATACGTTATGCCAAAATCAAGGTAATTTTGTACTCCTTTTGTAAGTTACAGTTGTAACGATTGTTCTTGCATAGTTCTTCGTGCAAAAGATACACCGAAAGTGGAGTAAAAGTATTTTTTGTTAATTTTAAAATTTCCTTTTGATTATAGAGTTGGATCTATTACGTTGGCTATGTAAGGCACGTTTATCAAATTAACTGCAATCACTTTTGGAATTCTTCAAACATTTGATTAAGCAGTAATATAGGGTTTGAAAAAGCCTCGGTAACAGAATGATACGCTCCATGGCCATTACAGTTGCAGGGACCAAACATTAAATGCACGTCTGTCCACTTTGCATTCGGGTTTCAAACACAATCTCTACTAATTTCTTACATTTATATTATTGATAAATAATATTGTAAGAAAAATAAATTATGCACGTATATAACATTGATCTTAGTTATTAGTTGGTATTTATTTGTTCGAAATAAATTAAGCAATTTATACTTGCTAAGGGAATTACATTTTAGACAAAAAATATTTGATAATCTGCCGTTCTAATATTACAAATTACCAAATATAATTTTTATAAGAAAAAACGGTGTCAAAAATATATTCATTATTATATAATTAAATGCATGTTGGAAAGATACAGTCTTCCGTTTGAGAACGGTAGAATTGTAATCATTAGTATATGATCTTTGCAGAAAAATAAACATAAAACGTGACATTTCACGATTTTTCGTATATTTTATTGTTGTAACAACATTATTATTTTGGTGATAGGTGTAATCCTCTTGCTAAATTATTGCTTCCTTATATAATGTATAGTGAGCAGCAAACTAAGCTGACAATTAAATACTCATTAAATATTAAATTGAAATATTTCAGTATCGAAAATTAAATTATTGTCTTAGTTTATTATAAAATCTTTTACTTTATTATTATATCTACTCATTGATTATCATTTTATTTACGTGATTTGTTTATACAGTATAATGAAAAGCCAACTTCAAAGTAAGACAACGAACAAAAGAAATATTACAAATCTTCTCTGCAGTGGCCTATGGTTTCCATCCGTCGGTCCTCTCCTCGTGATTCATGGGTCCAAACCCGATCGTGGGCTAAAAAAAGCTACTAAAAACAATAATTACGGGAAAGAGAGTAAGTTTCAAAAACTGTTTATGCAAGCTTACCGACACATATTATAACACCAGAGCTGGTAGATCATAACATAAATAACAAGAGACTCGCGAGGAAAAGACTACAAGAGATCATAGAAAAAGCAGCAAGACCATGCCCAGTCTAAACCTTGTCAATTTGATACCAGATTCGACACAAAGTAAACTAATTAAAACTACGTATTCAATTTTACAAGGACAAACTTACACACATCGAGATGCAAATTATTGGTAGGCGTAGAATACACCAATAGATACAACACAGAAAATAATAAGTAAAAATCTAAAATAAAAAAAGAATATTGACATTTAATTTCATTGTTAACAAAAATACAGGCTGTCCAATGAAATTGGTAAACCATGCAATAATAAATCAGTATGAAACATTGTAACAAAACGACTTGTCAAAGTACAATTAGTGTGGCAGATATAAATTAAGTATTACGATTTATAAGTATTGATAATAGCACATACATATTCAAACTAAGAAAAAGTTGATATGTTGGACGTGTATTTCAAAGCAAATAGAAAAACTGAAAATGCATGCACGAGGTACGCAGAGCGTTTTCAAGAAAGGCAACAACCACAAAGAACAATTTTTAGAAGACAAGTTAGCAATTTACAGAACTTTGGAAGCTTCAAATAAAAATGTATGAAGTTAATGATACACATCGAAATAATATTTTGCAGAACGTTATGAACAATTCCAGCACATCAGTTCATCGTGTAGATCAAAAAACAGGGATTTCAAAACCTACTATTCACAGAACCTTGAAAAGTATCACCCTTACAAACCAACATGCGTACAAAGTTTAAGTGATAATGACTATAACCGAAGATTACAATTTAGCAGGTGGTTCCTTAAAAAAACGTGAAAATGACGCTAATTTTTCTACAAAAATACTATGGAATAGCTATCATCATTGGTCTACTAAAAATCCACATTTGGTAAATCAAAGAAGATTTCAAGTTCAATTTTGTTTTAATATCTGGTGCGGTTTTGTATGAAATTTTGTTTTTTTAGTTTCTTTCCGTTTTAGATAGTCACACAATAGGTACTTTCATCTTTGATTACAATTTAACTGGTAACAGATATTTGGAGCACTAACAAATGAGATATTGCCTGAGACAAATTATTAATTCCGAGAACATCTGGTTCCAGCAAGATGGTTGCCCGGCACTTATAGCTTTATCTAATAAACACAAAATCCAATATGGCCATCATAAGAAAAACAAAAGATAGCGTTAATAATCTGGAAATAAATGCGAGTCGGGGGTTTACAATAATAATTTGAAATGGGATTTGTTATGAGCACTGATTTCTTCAAAACGTTCCCCATTTAACCGTTGCTCCATCTCTTCTAATAACAGAGATACCAATGGTGACCATCTAAATTGGGACACACTGTATAATCTCGTATCTCGTTCTATCATTATCCTAGGATGACCGGGACAGAATGAAATGAAATACGGAACATGTGTCTGATTCCTCCAATATTGAGAGATGAGTCATAATCAGCTTTCGGCGGTTCGACTATATTAGAGTTACCTTTTATACTTAAAGGAATGGCGAACAAAAGTAAAGAAATTAATAATCGTATTTCAGAGTTTTTGCGATATTCAGAATTGACCATCTGACATTGCACTAGGATCGAGAAGAAAATTACGGTATTGATGTGATTTTTTTATTTTTATTTTACGATGTAGTTTCCTCAAAGTTCAATACACTTTTTCAAACGGTGCTCCAGACTCTTCAAGTTGGCGGAAAAGTAGGATGTTTTAAGGTTTGCAAATTAACCATCTCTAGCGGCCATAATCTCCTCATTTGAGGCAAATCCTTTTCCGACAGCAATTTTTTCAGGTTTAGGAATAAGAAAAAGTCTCTAGGGGCTAGGCCCTGTGAATATGGAGGATGAGAGACTAATTATTAGCGAAACTCATTTAATTTGGGCGTGCATTATAAGCTGCAAACGAGGCCACTTCTCCTTCAGTACTACATCGAATCGGGTAAATAAATCGCTGTAGTATTGCCTTCCCTTTTGCAGATAGTCGATGAGGATCACACCTTGGGAATCCCAAAAAATAGTCGCCATGACCTTTCCGGCAGATGGAACGGTTGTGTCATTGCTTTCTTTGGAGCTGCTTCGCCCGAAAAAGTCCACTGCTTCGACTGTTTTCTGGTCTCCGGTATTTAGTGGTGGATTCAAGTCTCATCTACGGTAACGAAACTCATGAAGAAATCTCTTGGATTGCGTTGAATCCTGGCCAGACACACTTCCGAAACGGCCACCCGTTTTTGTCTCTACTCCAGTGGGAACAAATGCGGTACCCATTGCGCCGAAAGCTTTTTCATTTCTAAAATTTCCTGTAGAATATGGCCAAAGCGTTCTTCTGAGATGCCTGCTGTCTCTGCTATCTCTTTTAGTTTCAATCGGCGATCGGCTAACACGACATCATGAATCTTGTCAACCATTACTTCGTTGGTAGCGGGTTTTGGGTGTCCACTGCGTGGTTTTCCATTTGTGCTTGTGCGGCCACGTTTGAACTCGCTCACCCAGAAGCTGATGGTCGAAAAGGATGCAGTAGATCTGCCATAAACCTCTAGCAAAATATTTCGAATTTCCGTGGCCGTTTTCTCAGACATCCAAAAGTGTTTTATGCACAAAACTCATTCTTAAACGACAACTATTGAGCGTAGACGTCTGAAATTTTGACAGTTGCTATAAAAAGGGTTGCCCTTGCCGACCAATGAATCCACTTCAACTATCGTGCGCCATCTCTTGTCGATTCCGGAAACATTTCAGGTGCCCTCGTATAGTTGAAACATGCCAAACATTTGCTTCAATGTGTTTTGTGTGTGCGCACTTTTCTTGCAATTATATTTAAAGATATAGACCTATATTTCTTTTGACCAAACGACATAAGCCTTGCGATTGTTAGTATGTTCAATTTAATGTGAACCAACTGTTTGGAGTGCTAAATGTTCATATTGATTTTAAGCTGGTTCAACTAATACTCAAAGATATATTAATTCACAGATTGCATGAATGTTATCCGGAACAACAATATTCACAATATTCGAAACTATGAAGTATGGCCACGATGGAATTCCAAATAGTATCTATATATAGTATAGCATTGTCTGGAGTTCAGCACTCTTGATGAGATAATATTGTAAAAACTAATCGCTCGGAAATGTTTATGACTTCATTTCATTTCTTGGCTGACATCCAAACTTTCTGAGTAACTTCTGACAAAAAATTAAAAATTACATTCGAGGTGTCGGTTGGCAGGTGGTAGCATCTAGATCATCTATTCCAGATATATAAAAGGCAACACTCGTACCACAATTAAACTTATGCCCCAAGCTGTACAACTATAATATATAGGTACAAAAAGTCACAATACTCCACATATTTAACATAACCCGCAAATTTTTCATTTTTAATTAATACATAACATTGTATAAACTTAGTATAAGTGTAAAGGTAAGCGTTTTCAATAAAACTTTAAATTACAAAGGCCATATTAATGAACAAATTATTTACAGAAATTACATTTACGAGCAAAGCACTAATATGACTAAAATGTGTGTTCCCATTTCACCTAACTAATTTCCAATCAGTAAAGACATGCAATCATTAATATGAATTGTATTTTTTTACTGCTGTTGCATACAAAAGAACAATTGGTTGCTGTATCTGATCTAGACATCATAAATAAGAAAACCATTTTGAATGAAATATAGATCTATATTTCCTTCTACACTTGTCTAGTTTTTATTGTAGAAATGTATTAATGTGAGCCTTTATATACTCCGGCAATGTTTGCAATTATAAATTGAAAGACGATAAAGCCTTTGGCATTCCTCATAGAAATGTTATATTTATATTATAAAATAATAAGCCATTATCATTTAACTGAATTATTTTTTAGTTAAGTTTTTAAATATTATCCATCAGTTATTATTACCAGATAATATTAATACAAAGAACTAAACTCTTTTATCAAAAAAATGGTTATAACAGAATTACATAAGTTTATGTATCAAACTTGATAAATATTTTCTAATAAAATACTTGGAATATAATATATTAGGCACACCAAAAAGTAATTTTCTTATGTCGGCATTTTTTGCCATTTATCAATTCTCTCTGTATTTCAAAGACCTGCCAAAGTTATCTTTATGTTTTAAGTGACTTGTTTACTTTTAAATAAATATTTTTAATTTTTAGTTTATTGTGAAATGACAGGCAAAATTCTTGAAGAGTTATTACTAAAAATATTTGTGATGTTCAAATGTTCGTAAATGCCAAAGCTAGTTTTCTAAGTTCAAAGCCGGTAATCTTGATCACTCTGACTAACTCTGGTTCAGAAAGATTTATAACTTTGGTTAGTGATATTAAGAGCGAAAGTGAAAGCAAATCCGTGTCAGGCAATTGAGGGTATAAAACACTCTATATCTACCCTTGTCGGTCATCGGAAAATATTTTTAGCAGATTGGGAAATTAAGCAGAGAAGGTGTTTGTGCACGGCATAATCTGTCCGAAGAAAACAAAGCTAACTGATCCACTACATACAACGTATTGCGTCAACGGTACAGTACCAAAGCATTTGTTTACTTGATCATGGATCATGGATTATCAAGCTGTGGCTTTATTCTGGTTTATATACTAAAAACACTTTAGTGGATGGGGCCAAATATTTGCGTTCATTTATTAGTCATGAAACATGGACACGTTTTGAATGAACATCTTTACTTGCATATCTTTAATAAGTTAATAAATCTTAATAATACAAGCACTGTGTAGAAAGAACTCTTGAAAAAAATAATATATAGTTGTAGAAAGTGTTGACTTATCTATGTTACGCCGAATAAGTGTAATTGCCAATTTCATGAAATAAGTAAAATTTTGCCTAATTCATCAAAAATGCAAGCCCGTTGCGTTGTTTATGAATTAGACAAATTATCTGCCAATGTATGAATTGAGCACTATATAAAAAATTACCAATTATAATAAAATATTTATATATCAAATTATATAATTAACTTAAAAAATAAGATAATCTACTTTAGAATAGGAGCAGTAGAATTATTATTTTAAACAAAATGCCGATAATAAAACACGATTTGATTTCCTTTCTTCACTAATTTATTTAAACGTTAAATGTACATTTCGAGCACCATGTGCTCATTTTCAATAACTCAGTTATTAATAATTCAGTTATTGAAAATGAGCACATGGTGCTCGAAATGTACATTTAACGTTTAAATAAATTAGTGAAGAAAGGAAATCAAATCGTGTTTTATTAGTGACTATTACTTCACATAACTCAAAACAAATAGTGAAAATGCCGATAGTTGGTCCATTCAGTTTGGTGTTCTGATGATTGGATGTCAAGTTTGAAAGATATTGATGTTGACATATAATTATGGGTAATTCCGGATTAAAAACAAGCCGAGTTACAGATTTTACTATATTAATAAGCCTTTAATCTAGGGTGGTGTCTCTTAGGGTCTGCGTATTTTATCAGCATTCAGTAAGCTTATTTATTTTTAATAATATACAACTCACATCAAATTGTACCAACTATATAAATAATAGGACATGGTTATGAAATTAAATCAAAATAGGAAAGAAATGACCATTTTAGAATTAAGTATTTACTTGTTTTCAACAATGTTAACTAAATATATGATGTAAATTAACTTTAAAATACTAATTAATATTTTTATAGCTTCTTCCACCATAACAGACAGAATATCACACCCGTATCGTACAGTTTCGCACCCCTGAGTATATTGATACCTTTAGTATCCCTGACCACTCCCCACAGAGTTAAGACTAACTAATGTCCTAATAGATTTTTCTTCTTGCGAAGAATCGCATATTTTTAGATTCAAGTATTTTGTTGTCTGCATACTGTTTTTCTCTAATAGATTCTCAATGATTCTGTTTTGTTCCTAATTTATATCTATCATTCCCGTATTAAACTGCTAATGCCAACTAAAACACTATCACTTTTTTCAGAGGGGGCATTTTCTTTTTCTACTTTTCCACCATTCGGTTAGCTTGAAGTAGCAAATTTTCAGTTGCTATGTTTCTACATACAACGGCCAAATATGTCTGTATGATAAGATCTTGATATATTAGTAGAGTTGCATCGGTCGTATTAATTCTGGCGGATTGATCCTTAACCAAATTTTCCCTATTGATCTGTGGATTAACAATAATCCTAATATAAGCATTTATATCTTTGTTTTCAGTAACAATATCAGTATTAATGATATTTTTAATACTTTTTTCAAACAAATCATTATTTTTTCTAAAAATTTGCGTGGAATTTTAAAACAAGGGCTCATTTTAGCTAGTTGTCCGAATAGAGCTTTATATAGTTCAATTCTTATAACTTCATGATAAGTTGTATTCATTTCCCATTGAATGAAAAGCAGACCAGTTGCTCAATGGAAGTATTATGGTCGCGCATTCAAGCAATTAGAGAATCATTTTTTTAATAAAATGTATTAAAATCCTTTAGTTTGTTGTAGAAAATTAAATAATAAATTTAAAAATACGAAAACATTTCGTGAATCAACAACAATGAGTCTTACTAAGACTACAAAACAAATTAATTTGAAACAACTACTTCCCTAGCTAATACTTCGACAGACATTGAATAATACAAATTAATTTGCGTGTTACAAATAGTACAACTATCAAAACAACACTAATTTGAATGGAATTATTTCTGTTGAATAAACTAATAAATGATCAAATGTACTTTAGATTGTTTAAATGAAACTATAACATGAAAAATTATGAAAAATGAATTTTAAACTGATTTCATTAAATTAAATTAGCAAAAGCAATTAAAAATCTAGCATTCAAGTTTATAATCATCTGCAGACACGTGTTTCGAACTTTCGCTCTCTTCAGTACAGCTTTATTATAAAATTGATTTTAAATACAAATAAAAACACTTACTAAAATAAATATAATGAAATGTGATCTTTTTTTGTTTGATTGCTTCTTCCAACAGAGCCTTGACTTTGTGGATATCATGGTCTACCATTGATGAACACCAAGTCAGGCCAAAAAGACCCCAATTGTAGAACATGTGAGGTCCCAAAGTTTAAGATTATACTGAGGACTTTTCTGCTAATTCTGCCGCCCTTTAAGTGACTTAAAAAACTGCACTTTGTTAAATGTTCTTTATAATGTAAAATAAATTTATAATCTTCGTCAGACAAACTTTGAATATCTACTAAGTCACCTGTCACCTGTCCTCTTTGATTTAAGTCAGAAGCGGTGATAGGGCGAACAACTATACCTGCTTGAAAACTCTTTTTTTATTTTCCGTGCGTCTCTCACACTGTTGTACAAACAATTTTAAGAGTGACATTGGTATATTAGAATAGTGCTCTGAAACTTTTTTACATTTATATGCATGTCATTGATAACCGACAATACATTTCTTTCTTTTCGGATCTTGAATTTTCGACACTTACTTAACTTCTGCAAAGTTCACTAATCCAAATGTCTTCTTAATGCGATAATACCGTTTATCTTTTAGTTAAGTATTATTATTTATCATTTTAGAAATGTTCATTACATGCTTCTGGTGGTGATGATTACGAGGGCGCCCTGAAATGTTTCCGGAATCGATAAGAAAATTACGGTATTGATATGTTTTTTTATTTTATTATTTTGATTTAGTTTCTCCGAAGATCAATACACCTTTTCAAATGACGCTCCACTCTCTTCAAGCTATCGGAAAAGTAGTGGTTTCCAGGTCTGCAAAATAACCATCTGTAGCGGCGATGACCTCCTCTTTTGAGGCTTTTGAGGCAAATCATTTTCCTGACAGCGATTTTTTCAGGTTTGGGAATGGGAAATGTTGCTATGGACTAGGCCTGGTGAATATGTAGGATGAGCGACTAATTCGTAGGGCAACTCATTTAATTTGGACACGACGATGTCGAATGAATGAGCCGGTGTATTGTCGTTTTGAAATAGCACTTTTTTTCGCTGCAAACGTGGCCGTTTTCCTACAATACTACATCGAATCGGTCGAATAAATCGCTGTAGTATTGCCCCGTGATCGTCCTTCCCTCCTGCAATTAGTTTATGAGGATAACGCCTTGGAAGTACCAAAAAATGGTCGCCAAAACCTTTCCGGCCCATGGAATGGCGTTATTTTCTTTGGAGTTGCTTCGCTCGGAACAGTCCACTGCTCGATTGTTTCTTGGTCTCCGGTATATAATAGTAGATCCAAGTCTCATCTACGGTTACGAAATGCATGAAGAAATCCATTAGATTTCTCCTAACCAGATACTCTGGTGTGAGCAAATGCGGTAGTCATCGTGCCGAAAGCTTTTTCATTCCCAAAATTTCGTGTAAGATAGGCCAGCATTCTTTTGTGAAGACTGTTGTCTCTTCTATCTCTTTTAGCTTTAATCGGCGATCGGTTAACACGACATCATGAATCTTTTCGATTATTTCATCGTTGGTAGCGGTTTTTGGGCGTCATTGCGTTGTTCGTCATTTCTGCTTATGCGGTCATGTTTGAACTCGCTCACACAGAAGCTAATGTTAAAAAAATATGGAGTATATCCGCTAGGAACGCCTAGAAGTGTTTTGTCACTGCACGAATTTTGATTTTATCAATTCTTATGAAACCGCCTGGCTTGCTGTACAAAAGAAACTTTTAAACAACAACGGTTAGTAGAAGTGTTGCCCTTGCCGACCAATGAATCTACCTCAACCATCGTCCGAATCCGGAAATATTTCAGGTCGCCCTCGTACTTCTGTAATCGTTGATTGACGACTGCATATCCATTTTGAGCGGAAAAAAAAATAAATTGAAGCCTTGCTTAAAAATAGTCAAGTTCTGTATTTGGTTGAATCAACATTAGAAATAGAATATGTAGATTGATGGGTGAATTCCGGAGTTCCGGTTATTAAGAATTTATTTCAAAAGTTGCAGTGGTGACAGTTCACAGAAGTGACGTTTGTTTAGTTTCAAAAAACACCACCAGAGTACTACTGTTTAGGTTGCCCAATGCACGAAATGAGCAAAATAAATAATGCCGAATTCACGAATTTAGCAGATTATTTGCCTAATTCATGAATTATGCAACGGACTTGCGCATTACACGAATTAGGCAATGTTTTTGCTTATTTCATGTAATAGGCAATTTCACAAATTCGGTGTAACATCTACAATACTGGCCCAATATTGCGCAATCGGCGTTCTGTTAATTCCGATCACTATAAAATATTCATAGTTGCAAAAGTTTGAAGAATTTTGATAATGATCAATCAAAAGAAATATATTATTGATTACGTCATTGATTTAAAATTTAAACTAACTTGTATAATTTAATGTTAAAAATGATAATTAATTTCCGGTCCTCCTATATGAGGGGTTTAAATAAAAGCTTTATTTTTGAATAGGGGCAAATTCATGGTTCTTCTGGCTCACCGCAAGGATCATACTGCGGACTCCTGCTGTTTTTGACATTCATTAACGATATCTCACAAGCCATACATCACTCGTAGTTTTTTTGCGGGTGATTTACAATTTTTTAGAGAAATATTTAAGCTTGCAAACAGATATAGATGATTTTAACCTTTAATGTTCTAATAATCATATTTTTTAATATCGGTAAATGACAAAAGATTTGGCTTTATCGGTCCCAAAAAAACCGCACAATTAAATTCAATTACTTTATTAACAGAATACTGTTATTCTTTTATGAGGTAAATGAAATTAAAGATTTGGGTTTAATTTTGGACAGCAAATTATTTAGCAGTCATACCATATCTTAAGAATGGTGGCGTAACGGTCGCCACACATCACATCTATTTGTAATCCAGAAGCAAAATATTGGCTTGCGATAAAATATGTATAGTCTGTTCGTTGGATCTTCCGTCGTACGTCACAAACTATCGCTTCAAAAAACGAAGAAAGTTTTACAGTGCGTTCTTTTTCTAACGCATTTAGTTTACTTTATCAGACTGAATGTTTTTTCGTCGTTTCTCGAAGCGATAGTTTGTGACGTACGACGGAAGATCCAACGAACAGACTATACACTGATTTATCGCCTTACTTACTTCTAATTCATTTATTTTGCATTTGTATAATCATATTTAGAGTACGCATCTTATGTATGTTCTCCACACCAGATAATTTTAAAGATCTGTGATATAAACTTGAATTTGCTTGTTCCGTTTAGAATCCCTATTATATGAAATATTCTTCAATAGTTAAATCAATATAGAAAAAAACTGTTATATATTTATATTTTAAGAAATTTGGTTTATATCCAGGCGTTAATTGTAAGTACGAAGATTTATAACGAGAATTTAACCTACACTCCTTAGAAAGTCGGCGTAAATCTCATTCATTAACCACGCTGTAATAATAAGATTGATTGCATTGAGCTGCTTATTCAGTTAGATATTCATGAACCAAGTATGTAAGAAGTAGCCGCTTATCTCACTTACCTATACCAAAAACAAATACCATGTCAAAATCACAAATATATGTAATGTGCGCTATCTACAATCAAATTGCAGCCAAACATCCTGATGTAGATATATTTTATAACAGATCTGCTAGAGCACACCTTAATCTGATTATTGGGCATTTGTTACATTTCTCTATATAAAATAGGGATAATTTTGTCATTAAATTTTCATTTTAGTTATGGATTTTTTTGCTCATTTTACATGTATTATATTGTATTTTAGTTTGTTGTTCTTTTCTAATTTCAATCTGTAATTGCACTCGTTCCGTTGATTAAGTCAATAAATAAAATAAATAAATAAATGTAATAAACCAACCATTTTGCCAAAAAGTAATTAAAAATTTTGATGAAAGAATTGACATTAGTAAGAGTGGTCGTGTTAGAATTTGTCTGTATCATTTTTTATTTTGAATTACCAAACCTTACTCTTTCTATAATAAAAATTTGAATTATAAACTTCTAAATTCTTTGTTTTATTTTGCTTTAAAAACAGAAAACTTGTTTAGAAACCCTTTATTAGTATTTTAAGTGAGTGTATTTTTTAACTAATGGTAACGAAACATTCTAAATCTTAGTAAGATTTAAATTTAGTAAATGTTTCGTAGGTTTAAACCATGAATTATAAGTTGTATTTATTAAATTTACTGTTAGTTTTCATAAACAAAATAAGAGACCGATATAGATATCAATACTGTCGATAGATATGTGGCGTTTATTTGTTTTTTAACATGTTTGACAAAATACACAAATTTATAATATACCATTGATGCTTTGTTTACCTTAATATAATGTAGCATTTATCATTTGTTTACATAAGTTATTTGTATGTATATTTTTTTACAAAACTCTTATTGATTTACGTAAAGTTTTGCATCTAATATATAGTTACTTTATCTGCAACGATGACATTTCTAACGAAATGTTTATTTAAATTATATATTAAGAGTATCTATTGACAATTTTATTTGTTTTCTTGATTATATGACAATTTACATTTTAACTTTATTTGTTGGTACTTTGTATTTCATAGATAATTAATACTGTCAATAATTAATTGATTATTGCTACTATTACTACAAATATATAATCAATGAAATGATATACTCAATTAAATAATAATATTCATACCTCGTTAATCTACAAAATTTGCATTATAGTGAGAATTATTAGTAATTGACTAGCCGCAGTGTGTAATAGATTTATGATTGTATTTCACCGTTGAACTTTAATGTCAGCGACGATAAAAAGGCCATAATAAATCACAATTTTGTAATTAATGTGGCAACACAGATTCGTATGAAAGTGTCTAGTATGAAAACGATGACCAAAAAGATTAGTGTAGGTTTTCTTTGTGTCTTGTGGTTAACGTGTTCTTATATAATTATAGTTTAATAAAGGATTAAAGGTAGAAAGTTACATTAGAAAATTAAATTATGATTTATATGCATATAATTGAATCAATGAATAAATAATAAATGGAATGCAGTTTTTTTTATAGTAACATATTGTAGATCTAATATAATAATAAGATTTTGAAGTAATATATGTCCAATGAATGGATTATGTATAAGTTTTATATCATTGTAGTAAAAAAATATCCAAACTTTCGGAAAATATAGGTTTATCAAAAAGCAAAGACGTATTTACTTTGTCTCATTTTTGCTGCGAATTTAATTCATTAGACAACATTCAAAAATTTTCTGTTTTTAAGCAGTCTGTATATTCGAGATATTATATTCTGTAATGAAGTACTAGCACTAAATAATATATACAGTATATGAAAGACACCTTGTCATTTAGTATGCATCGATACTTGAAGTATTGAAGAAAGTTAATTTGCGATCAAAGAGTTTTACAACAAAAAACACCGTTTTGAGTAGTCACGTTCTGAATTTCATCTTCATTTCAATTTAGAGTATTAAGATTGTATTCTTGTAGCATATACAATTAAAATATGCATACATAGTTTTAAGGACAATAGTTCAGAAATCAAACGAAAATAATTTTTATAGTTCTATAGATCAAATATTCGAAGGACTTGCAAGTTTTATATCATCCAGAGATTGAAACCAAGCAATGATGACATGAAATAAATTTTAATACCTCCTAAAGTATCAGCTCCAAATTTTTTCGGGTCAACTGATCAGAAAAGTATTATTAATCTTCGTGCTATAATTGACAATCAAAAGTCAAGATCTGAGAAGTAATAGTCGAAATATTATGTAAAACAATTTGGTGGTTTAAACCCTTCATTGTATTAGGTTAATGTTATATTATCATAATATTATGTAAAACCATTAATTTTTACCATTAAATCTAATGCTAATTATTCAATTAAAAGAACAGGAATACAATGAATGTAATACTAATAATAAAGATATACATAGATAAAAAATTCTAGGTGAGAGAGCGATGGATTTTTATAATAATATTTTTAAGGCAAACTACTTTAAATAATTATCACTTAACATAAAAAACCTTTAAGATGAGGTAATAATGCATTAACTGCATATTTAAAAAAAATCAGAAATTCGGTTGGATACCCTGTGATAGTTTAAAATGTTTTAATTCACTTCGATTTTCACATTGGTGGTATATAAAGTTTGGTGACTGCTTATGCTAATTGCTGTACTTGTGAGCTTGATCAGATTTTATGGCGCGGTATTGATGACTGGAAATTGTAGCTTTATGTGTGTTGTGTTCTTGATAACTGATGCTCTTTCTAAAGATGTACGCTTTATTTAGAGGTGTGGAAGTAGGATGCCTATTTTGCTATCAGTGTTATCAATTTGCGTGTGTGGTACGATATCAAAGAGAGCACTCTGATCTGTCTCAATAAACTGAAGATTATTGTAGTGATTTTCGATTTCTTTCATATAGAACTTTATGAGCATCCCTGATAATGAGTTTAAATAAATCGTCAAAAATCTCGAAAGTAATTCTTCTACTAGAGATATTACATTGGTTAATTTCTGGAATAATGAGCTGAATCGATAATGTTTTGTTCTCCTCTCTCAGCCATCCAGGTCCTTATCACCATAATACTTTATTTATCATTTTTTTGGTTCTATTCCTCTTAAAACTAAATCAGCTGGGTTATCTTTACTTTGAAGGTGATACCAGTATCGCTGGATATTGGCAACTCAGCTTGTCCAGATCATAGTGATTTTTGAGTCTGAGGCTATGTTACATGAAGTTATGTTTCAAACATGAGTGAAAGTTCGTTAATAGTTTGTCAAGTAAGAGTATGGTACACAACTCTACTCTTTGGTTTTATAGGAGTATTTTTTGATTTGGCTTGTAGCAGAGTGATCACAGGTTTTCCTTAAAATGGGGTGCGAGCGTAGATAACGGCGCCATAAGCTATTACTGATACCTTGTAAAATCCGTGCAGTATTTCATTATTGTTGTATATCCATTTCTTGATTTCTATATGCTTTACGTTGTGTACTTGCTCTGAGAGTTGCTGTCACTGTTTTTTATATTGTGGCAATACTTCCTTGTTGCATTTCACTCCGGCGATCCAAAACTGCTGGATTTATTGTTATAATTATTAGGGCGAGTTATTACATCTGATCATATATCTTGCAAATTTCACTTAGTGTTATGATCTTTCTTCACTAATTTATTTTTAAACGTTAAATGTACATTTCGAACACCATGTGCTCATTTTCATTTTCATTATTAGTGATTATTACTTCACATAACTCAAAACAAATAGTGAATATATTATTATCTTGTTTATAATTGTTCCCTGGAATGCAGGTTTGAATGCGAATGCATCTTAGGTGAGGTTCAATATTATTCCTATAGAGTTTTTGCTTGGGCATGAAAACTCAGTCGGTTTCCCCTACGATATATTCCGGTAACCACTTTAGAAGATTAACGTTGTTGCTGAACCATTTCCGAGGATTGAATAATCCTTTTTTTTAAGTTGATGAGGCCAGATTTAATCTCTACTACAGATTATATTTAATTAACCCTGAAAAACACGTTTTCCATGTATGTGTCGTTTATTAATTTGAACGATTTTTGGGTTATCTGCTTCTAAGTTATAAGCAAGTTTATTGAGTGTTCTAAATGTTTAATAAGGTGCTGCATTGGTTACATAGGTGACTGTGAAGAGTTAAAAATCTCATATAGGATCTGATGAGCTTTGTCTACATAAAATCCTTTGTTAACGTTGATCCTCCTCTGTTATTTGAATTTGCCGATACATTTTTTCTATATCTGCCATCAAGACAACTTCATGAAACAGCCTACAAATAAAGATGTCTGAACATTTCTTTATTTAAACTACGATTGTTTGATGTGTTACACAACGCATCAAACACTGCCTGTAGCTTGGTGGTAGTACTATCTGTCTTGAATACGCCATGGTGCGTGTTGTAATATTCTAGAGATCGACTGTTAGTGGTTTTTAATGGACCTAGGTCAAAATACTTTTTCGTAAAATTAATTTCCAGAATCATCACAAGATTGTGAAGTTAGGCATACTATTTTCCCATCTATTTTGAAATTTCTGCCTGATATTATCCATCCGAACTCGGAGTTCTGAAGGAGGATTTGGCTGTAGTGTTCCGAGTAAAATGGCAATTTGTCCTAGGGCGTTGAATGTGTCATCGACCAGATTCATTTCTTTAAACTAGTCCTTAACGGTGTGTGCGTTTGGAAATGCTGATTGTTGGCTAATGATCTATTGATATTTGTGATACTAGCTTAAACTTATCGCCTTTGTGAGGATGTAGGACTGCCTCTATCATATACCTGGAAATTTGCCATTTATTGTCTCCTACTCCAGAGACTATGTTGTGGACTTGTTGACGTGGTAATCTTAGTATTTATGTTGCATGTTCCGTGATGAACGAATAAAATTATGAGATGCCAGGTGGGGTGGGCGTCATAGGATTTACAAATGACTTCATGATAGTCATCGGGAGCAGGGATATCGGAAAGGTTGTGAGGCTGTCGAGAGAGGCGACCGGGAGGATCTCACAGTGAATAACGGAAGCAGGGTTGGACGTAGTAGCTGATATAACGACGGACGTTTGGCATTCGAGACGCCCCGATAGCAAAGGAAGATTAAACAGTAAAGTCAAGATCTTGGGCTACGACGTGGCAGTGGGAAAGATGACCAACTATCTATGGGGTCATAATTGAAACGAACCCCCTATGCAGCTGACTGGTAGTGGAGGCGGTGGCCCGACCGGCTCGAACCACCAGACCCATCTCGGACCTACTGGCGAACATCGGCAGCCCTCGGAGGCAAGAGAAGACTACTGTGGGGAGCCGCGTGAGCAAAGCTGCTCTTTGCCGCACCAGCATGGGCGAAATGCGTTGAGGTACAGAGGAACAAGGACCGGCTACGTACGATTTTCATCTAGGCTGCTGAAGTACTGGCCTCGTCAGTCCCTCCGAACTTGGCGGTCACGACGACAGAAGAGGAGCGTAACGGTGAAGAGCAAAGCGAAATGCATAGTGGTGGGAGCGTTGGGACGCTTACCAGGAGAAAAGCGTCTGAACGAAGGAGCTCATCCTAGCGTTGGAGCCTTGAACGATCAGAAGGCATGGCGGGCTGTCGTATCACTTGACTCAAATTTTGTCAGGGCACAGGTGCTTCGGCAAGTACCTCTACAAGATTGGGACGGCCCCCAGCAGAAGCGTCCTTAGTATAACGACGTGGTGAACGATGCGTGAAACACATTCTTCTACTGTGGGAACTGAAAGAGCTATCGAACCAAAAAGCCTCGTTCTGTACTTGCTGGAGAGTGAGGAGAAATGGGCCGCCGCAGACCGTGTGGTCAGAGAAATTCTGGAGGGGAAGGAAGCTTTTCTCTCTGAGTAAGATAATGCAGTTGGAATAGGGCAACAGGGGCAAGATCGTAAGCGAGGGTGAGGAGGAAACCACATTACACAGTGTGTAATAATGCAACTGGTGTATCTGGGGACGGATAGTAGACTACAGACTGGAGTGGCAACATTGGAGGCTGTGTGCCCCTGAGTGGGATTAAGTCCATTAATGAAAAATTCGGATTTTCCTACATTCATATTGTCCTGACCGAAAGTAGGACAAATGGTAAACTTCATGATATCTCTGGCATATTCTATATTGTTAGTTTGCCCCAAGTTTTGTACAACTTGCAGACATTTCATTGTTATGCGATATAACTGTTTAAGCTATGCGAGAGAGTTTCATTTACATATTAGCTGATCTTTCAGGGTATCGATTTAACAGCCGTTTGTTATTGTACCGTCGTTTAAGTGTGTCCCAGGCTATTGTATGGTTGGCATCGATAAATGAGATATTAATTTCTAGGCCTCTCTAAGTATGTACTTACTTATTTGAAAAAACTCCCGAGCGGTGAGTTGGGCGGGTAGGTGGGAGGGCGGCGCATCTGGAGGGGAAGTCCCAAGTTTGTTTCCCCCTCTAGTCAGTTGGCATCATGCTCTGGTCTAGAGAGCAGCGGGCGTTTGCAGTCGAGAGTTTCCTTCCTAACGGTCGCTCACTTAAAACTCAGAAAATGGACATCAACTGACCACCAGAACTCCGGAAAATTTCGAAAGAGTGAGGCAGTCGTTCAGCTTTTCTGGGAATTTCTGGCACCACTGTTTGAAAAATTCTCTATAAAGACCTGCAACTTCATCCCTATAAATTGGTTTTTGTGCAAGAATTAACTGAACGCGATTTTGTTGCCCGTCAAAATACATGGGAAGTGCTGCTTGACAACCTGCCTCAAGACGCGGTCGTTTTTTTCAATGACGAGGCTCACTTTCACATTTTCGGCTCCGTTAACAAGCAAAACATGCGTTACTGGAGTGGTGAAAATCCGCGTGAACTTCACCAGAAGCCACTTCATTGTAAACGAGTTACTGCCTGGTGTGCGATATAGGTAATGGGAATAATTCGTTCTTATTTTTTTGAAGAAAACGAACGCGCAGTTACCGTGAATACAGGAACTTAATTGAGGATTTTTTTCTTCCAAGCCTCGAAGAAATGAACGTTAGAGACGCGTGGTTTCAGAAAGATGGATCCACAGCACACACAGCACGAGGCTCAATGGATTTGTTGCGACATTTCCCCGACCGCCTCATCTCTCTCCGAGATGATCTCCCATGGCCGGCACGCTCTCTGAATTTGCTCCATACGATTTTTATTTATGGGGTTATTTGAAATCCCTGGTTTATGTCAATCGACCATGGACCATAGCTCACCTCAAGAACAACATTCGCGACGCTATTGCCAACATACCGATTGATATGCTGTGAAGAGTGGAGATGAACTTCAAAATTCGACTTAATCAGTACATGCACAATGGGAGTCGCCATTTAACCGATGTAATTTTTAAAATTGTATGAAAAAAAAACTTGGGATATTGTATTCTCAAATAAAAAAAGAATTAAAACAATAACTGAAGTACTTTTGTTTTTATTGACCTTTCAAATAATTAAGTTTCTCTGGCGCACCCTGTACCTGTTCAGATATTCTAGTCTTTCCATATTTGATAATTGAAGATTATGGTGTATAGCTTGTTCGCATATGCTTTTAAACGTGGTCCATTTGTCGTCTCTGCCTACAAATGTTGAAATGTTTTTTATCGGAAATTTGGTGTTGGACCTCGCTGAGTCTGTCCTGGTTAACACGTTAAGCGCCACGCCGGTCCCTAGGGACCGGAGCAATACTTTCTAATAAGGTCGCACGGACCGGCGGCTCGCTTGTCGGTCCTTCTGTGATTATTTATTTTAGGCGGCATAGTTTTTGTTTAGTCAATGCTTTAAGGAAAACCATATAATACTTGAAAACATTATTGTTATTTAATAAAACACGATAAGCAAAGGTAAACTCCGCGGTTTATCGGCGAGCGGCCCGGCCATTCGGCGTGGCGCTTAACGTGTTAAAAAAGTACAAAAATGTTCTTTAGATTCTATGATACGATTGAAATACCGGTACTTTTGTCGATCCATTGATTCGTGGTCAATATATTCGGAATAGAAAGATAGGAACACGCTCTATATTGATCCACAGTTCCATGAGATCCTGACTTATATTTAAAATCTGGAGTGCATTGTTCAGGATCTGGCATTGACGCTGATGTTGGCACTAATGTTGGCATTGCTGTTGGTTCTGACGGATGTAGTGCTTGGCCCGCAGCTTTCTCTTCTTGATATATACTGTCTATGACGGCGCTTGCGATTACCTCATGGAATTCTGCACATAGTTTATTCAGGTATTTACCATGGTGAAACGTGTGGTCTGGTATTTTAAACACTTTTAACACGTTACATCTAATTATTCCACTTGATCCCAATTTGTATGGCATCGGAAGAGTATTTACTTCGAAGGCTGGCTGTCGCTGGCTTCTTAACTTCTACCAGAAACACTGCTAATTGTTTGCCTAAGGCCTCCTGCTGTTTGGTTTTTCCATTTTCAAAACTTTATATTATTGAGTCTATATACTTGTTGTCTTCGTTGGAAAGAAGGAATATATGATCGGTTGGGGCCGATCGGATTTGAAATGACCTTGCTTTGGAACGTTAATATTGGAGGTAACGCCATGCGGGTTCGGTATAACTTTATGTTAATGATACCATGTGTTTAGAATTTTGTTCGTAGTAGATTTTTTTTTGGATAAAATTTTCCAGTCAAAACATTCGGTGCTCTCGGTACTTCATTCCTAATTGCTATGATGACAATCCATGTTGGACATTAATGTTTTTATATTATGTTATTTACCCTGGTTGTAAAGCAGGAGAGAGTTTAAGTAAGTTGTAAAGGAGAAATTGCAGTCGGAGGTTTTTATGCTCTTCATGAAAAAATGAAAATTACTTAAATTTTAATCTATTTATATTCAATTTGTATTTGCATAATTCACGTTATCTATATTCTTGTAATAGTGGTATATTCTTTGCGCTATAGATGAGTTTAGTAACGTTTATTTTATCGTCCTCGGCTTCAAGTGGCCTTCTTGAACATCGTTGAAATTACCGGAACGGAATTTGGCAAAACAATTCTTGCACTGGCTTTCTATTAAAAAATCTTTTCTGAAAACAACGCATAAAATTTTTATGGGTTTGCTTTGCGTTTTTTTTCTCCTTTTCCAAAGTCAATCAGTAAAACATAGCGATATTCCTTGGTTTACTTTCCATTTTTCAATCACTACTTTTCGACGACTGAATCAATTCACTTATTTTTTTCTTAAATGACCATTGTAGAGTCTCCTCTCAAATGGTATTTAGGTTAGATGAGTCGACTGAAGATATTTGGTTAAAAATACAAGTACATACAAAGTTTAAGACTCAATCCAATAACAAACCATCAAAACTGGAATACTTTTAAAATAGGAGTAGACACTATTTTTTCACATACTGCATATAATATCAATTATAAAGGTGTTTTTGATTTCATTTTTGACAGTTACATATAAAAATTATGTTTGTTTGTTGTATATATTACTCCATGTATGTAACTGACACTCACATTGATTAATAGTAAATAAAAGGAGTGCGGAAAAGTGTATCCATGCAGAAAAGTATATCTATGCGGAAAAGTGTAGCTATGCAACAAAATTCTACTTTTCTCAACGATTTTGTATGCGGAAATGTAAGGTATTTATATTCAGTATGTGAAAAAATATATATAACATGTCGATTATGAAATATATATGTATTTATAGCTTCGTAATAATAATCTCTGCAGCTTAACCTTTATAAATCATAATTGATGTTATTTGAATTAAACTAGATAAAAGGTCAGATCGAAATTAATTGATTAAACTATAACTATAAGTGTAAAAAAGGAACCAATACTATATATTGATATAATACTCTTTACGACCCCCAAAAAACAAACATCGATTATAACTATTACCTATTAGGAATATTTAAAACGTTTTCCTAAAAATGCGGTTTGTGTTTTTTTTTGTATATTTAGGTGCTTATAATTAAGAAATTTTCATATGACGCAATGATGTTTATTTTACAGGGTCAAATTTTAAGTGGATTATATAATTAAATTGGTAAATATGTCAATCTGTAAATAAATAATTAAAACATTTACTAATATAATTCCAGCATACCATCTCATTAGGTATTAATTACTTTTAAACAGAAATAATAAAAATAATTATCAATAATTATGGTATAGATGGCCATGAATATGCAATAATGTGCGTTTTAAAAACCGAGTGCACCTATTAAAAATGTATTAATTCGAAGTTTCATTCGTTCGCCAAATACGGATATTCAGTGTTAATGTCAAAGTTTTTGAGGATCCAATAAATCAGTAGCGGTCACCTTTTAAAGCGGATGATCTTTATGCTTTGGTTTTGTAATAAAATGCAAATTCGGAAAACGGTTTTCTACGAAAAAAATACGATTAGAAATGTCGCAATGTGAAATTTACTGCCATTGGAATCAAGGCTCCTCGACACTAGATGACCTTACATCATCTGCTTTTCTAAACGAATCTCATCAATTTTTAGACGCTAATTATTTATTCATTAAGGCGTTGAAATTAATATAAAGGATACATCAGTAATAATAGTAGACTGACGAAATACGCCGACAATGACAAATCCAGGCTGAAAGACCCCTTGTCGATAGCTATTTAGCAAACTAACACACTAACGCCAATTGTATCATTCATGTATTATATTAGTTGTACTTGTGTTTGTTAATAAAGTTAATAAAGATGTTAATAGTATCTATATAACGAATAGTAACAAATATATGTATATAAAACCTTATTTTCATCATAGTAGTTTTTAATAATTGACACTTTAAAAACAAGTACATATATTAAATCTACTTATGTATTTTCAAATAATATTTGAATGTATCAAATAATATTTTTCAGTCACGTGACCCGTTACAAATACAAAGTTAATGATGACTAGTACTATATTAGGAAGTAATCATGACAAGTATTTCAGGTATATAAGTTAGTTAAGTGTGTACAATTATAGCTTTTAAGGTAGATATCTCAGTTTCAATTTGCTATAATTTTTAATTGTAAATTTAACACTCACTTTCCTTATCATAATATCAATTATATTCAACCTAATTACCATTTTGTAATAATTTACAAATTTGTTCAAATTTATTAATATATTATGTTACATTCATAATTATTTAGAAACTTATAATTTTAATGATTTAAGTGATTATAATAGTGTTTATAAAATGATTTATATTCCTATTAAATTTAAGTTATGTGTTAATATTCCTTATTGTATGCAAATGAGAAGGAAAGCAATGCTTCTGTTGTGTGAGAATGAGTTAAAGAATTTAAAAGTGTCCAGAAATTCGATGGGAATTATAAAATTTGAAAGTAGATGTATTAATACCTCAATATAGAACTATGTAGGTTTCATTTGTAATAAAATATTCTGCTGAATTGTACTCAAGTAATGCCATTTTGATTGTTACCTACAAAACGAGTCAACTGCATTAAAGACCTTGGCGTTACCTTCAATACCACCTTAAACTTTTCTAATCATATATCTAATATCGTGGCCAAATCCTACCAGCTTTTGGGGTTTATTAAACGGAACGGGATAGATTTTCGTGACTATCGCACACTAGTCCTGCTTTATAACGCTCTTGTTCGCCCACAGCTGGAGTATTGTTCCAGTGTCTGGTCTCCACATACTAGTGTAGATAAAGGAAAAATTGAGCAGGTTCAGAAGAAGTTGTACGATTTTTATCATTTAAGTGTAATGTACCTTACAGCTATCAATATGGACTCTCGACCTTCAAAATTACTAGTCTTGAAACAAGAAGGTTTAATTCAGATGTAATGCTTGTACACAAAATCGTTCAAAACAACATCGATTGTCCTGACCTACTCAATTTAATGGGCATTCATGTACCGCTTACGTGATAACACCACATTTTATATTCCCTTTCAAAGGACGGATTATGCCCGGCACTCAGCCGCAACGCGAATTTTAAGAAACGCCAACACAGTCGCCAATTTTGATTTTTTTGTTGACTCGTTATGTAGTATGCGTCGGTTACTTAATAATTTGTAATGTGTTTGTTTTTATCAGTAATTTTTACTTATTTATTCTTTGTTTAGTATTTAAGGATCGTTTGTACTTATACTCTGTAAATGGCTTCCGTTAATAAATGTATTATTATTATTATTATTATTAAAACTAATTTTAGTTAATTATAATTAGAAAGTTGTTTTTACAATTTGCACATATCCATTTTATCTATTTTATATTCAAATTAATTAAATATTTAGCTCATGATAAAATTATAGAAATTTTTTTATATATGATAATATTAGTTTATTTAATGGTGATTTAGAGTGACGGGGCGATCATTTGAATTAACAAGCTCATTTACACACACAAATTCACAAATAACACGGCGGAAGGACCACGTGGTCGACAGCCAACCACCGCTACTACTACTACTACTACTACTATTATAAATATAACTAATTACAAAAAAAAACATATCGAACAATATAATTTTATTATTTTCAGAATAAGTTTTACATATTACCAATATATAACTATTAAAATGAATAAATATTCAAATTTAATATAATGTTTTGACACATTTAGCTTGTGCGTTCATGCTAACAACACTAACAAAAATGTTAATGAAGTAACAGCGAACCGTCACAAATCTCTATAAATAACTTTTAATTTTTTTAGAAATTTATGGAATGTACCTACAAATGACTTATTCCTGTCAGCTATAAAGAGGCCGAAATAATAAGTAAAATACTAAATAATTTTGCATAAAATATAATGTAGAATTAATCGTGAGTAATATATTAAACTGTATAGAAAATTCGTATCGTATATTTTATTTTGTTATAAGGAAAAGAGTGGCGAATTTTAACGCCTTTTCGAAATGATGTAAAATCTACAATGATTGTGATTCTATTAATTAGCAGGTTATTATCTTCTTTATGAACAATGGTTATTTTCACTAAACTGTATTTAAATTTTGCTATGTGACTATTCTTTCGAATTAATCATTTTATATTTAATTTTTATACAAAATTTTGCATGTGCTTGAATAATATTTTCCTTACTTATTACTAAAATTGATGCTATTCTAAACTTCGATCAGAATATTTTGCTACCCAGGAAATAATAATTTGTAAAAAAAATACTCAAGAAAAGATAAGAATGGCAATGACAAATGGTAAAATTTAAATAGTTTTTAATAAATTATTGAAATGTATAATAATTTTTATGTTGTTTATCCTGGATAGTTTAGTACAGTTTCTTTGTGCAGTATTTAGGCTTGATTATAACTGAATATCACATTAAAACATATTTTTAATTACGTATTATTGTTTGCAATAACTGCTTTTAATCAGAGAAAGATGTGGCTTTACAACATTAGATGAAGATTTAGGAAAAGTGGACTGGAATGTCACTAAGACAGGATGCACACCTTATCTAGTGTCCTTGAAAATCCTCGCAACAGTGCTGTAAGATTATTAAACATTAACAGTAAGTAGAAAGAACATTAAGATTTAAGGATTTTTTGTTCAGTGCCCCATACATCTTTCTTTTTTCAAGAATTAAGTTAATACATCAAAAACAATAATAATAAATAAAATAATATACTTTAACAACATTAAAGATAAATATATTTTGCATCAACAAAGATTATACCACTATCGCTAACGATAGCCCTCGTTGCCTGGGCCACCGCCTTCCCTTTCTTGTGATCTTGTAGCATAGTTGTGACTAGTAAATCGGGTATTACTGGAGCGCCCACTACCGTTTTATTGTTTCACCTTCCAAGTTCATTCGCCAATACACGAAAAACTTGTGCCTCGCATCCAACCTTTTACCTGGGCACCAGACACAGTTATCGTCCGCCGTTTTCGGTCATGATCTGCATCAAGTGGTGAGTCTGATTATCCAGGACTCCACTACCGGAATGAACTCCCGGGTCCAGGCCCCTTTACTCTCCTTCTTCCATCTTTCTTGCCACCTTATTTCCACATGTATCTTACACTCCACTCCTAGCCCTTACCTTGGGCACCCCACACCTGATGGCTATAAAACTAAGGGCCCGGTCCTTCAACAACAAGTCCGACGGAGGGGTCACCAGCACCTTCGCGGTCTCGGTAGAAGTGGTTCTGTCAGTTTTTTCAACAAGAATGTTGTTTTTCAATAGGGGCAAATCGAAACAACATGACAGGTTTGATATTTAGTTTTTTGACATATCAGTAGTAGAAGCTTTGACAATTACTACAATGAATTCAATTTTCCACGAAAATCGACATAAATTAATAAAAATCTATGAAAATGGTGGATTGGAAAATGGTGGATTAGTTAATTTGCGTTATTTTCGGTTAACATAGTCGTCCTTCTGAGACAGACCGCTATTAAGAAATAAATAGGAGTCAATAGGCTCGGTACATAATGTGCTAGCACTAAAGCGTATTCGACTGGGCCGTTCAAGTAAAAACCTCCCAGCAGTATTAAAGAATATCCGAATTTATCAATTCCTCGACATTCTCAACAATTGGGATTATCTTAAACGGACACATGGCCTATTGCTGATGATATAGGTATCACTGATATGTGTTTTCAACGGGATAGTACCGCAAGTCACACAGCTACTAAAACAATGAATTTATTGCAAACCAAATTTCAAAATCGCATAATTTAACGAAATTTAGATGTTAAGTCGATCATTGAGATTATTTTTTTGTGGGGTTATGTTAAAGACAGGTCTATGTAGCCAATCAAATTGATTGCAGTCTTAAAACTCAGAATCTGTGACGTGATTAACGAAATGAACTATAGTCTGTTCGTTGGAAGATCCAACGAATCGTACGTCACAAACTATCGCTTCAAAAAACGACGACAGTTTTACAGTGCGTTCTTTTTCTAACGCATTTGCTTTACTTTATCAGATTGAATGTTTTTGCGTCGTTTCTCGAAGCGATATTTTGTGACGTACGACGGAAGATCCAACGAACAGACTATAGCCATTTTACCAAAAAAATATTAAAAATATTTTATGAAATAACCGACATTTGTACGCGTGGTCGTGGTGGATATTTTTCTAATATCATTTTCATTTAAAACTTGCCTAACCTTACTTTTTCTAATACAGTAAGAATTTGAATCAGCAAATTTTTTTTTATTTTTTTTTGAAAAACAAATTTTTTGTTAAAAACCCTCTCCTCAGCCTCTCAATATTTAAAGTTAATGGTTGTTGCGCTACACTCTTGCTGGAAACAGATATTACTATTAGGTGGAGAATAACACTTGTTTTGTTCCATAATGTTTTTATTTTCGGTTACCTGACACGTGTTTCGGCCTTCGCAGACCATTATCAAAGTTAAAACTAATTACAAATGAAAAATGTACAACCATATATAGTGAAGCAAGTAAGTAATTGACCGAAAATAAATAAATAAATAAATAATCATATTTATTTCTATAAATACAAATAAATATACATAGTATAGAAAGTGGCGTCAAATTAAAAAATATACATACAGGAACAATAATACATCCAAATAAGAACAATTCATTTAATTTTGAACATAAAAAAATCTTCCAAATTATACGGTTCTACAGCGAGTAGAATTTCTACTATTGATTTTTTAAAGATTTTTACATCATTTTCCTCTTCCAACGATTTAGGTAATGTATTGAAAAATTTTATGCATCTGTACTCGGAGCTTTTTTCCGTCATAGAGTATTTGTGGATGGGATATGAAAAATTAATTTTGTGACGAGTGTCGTGAACATGTGTGTGCCTGCTACTTATAAAGAGATGATTTTGTTTCCATACAAATAGCAAACACTCAAGTATATATAAGGCAAACACAGTTAGTATGCGGTTGGTTTTAAACAAGTTCCTACAAGACGTTGACTGTTTGAGGCCCAACATAACTCTGAGTGTCCGCTTTTGTATTAGAAATATGTTTTTAATCTGTGGGGAGCTACCCCATTGAATGATACCAGACCTAATTATACTTTCAAAATTTGCGTAGTAGGCTAGTTTTAATTTTACAAAATTAACGCAATCTTTTAGTGTACGGAACATGTAACATGATTTCCGTAGTTTGTCTGAAATATATGTTATATATTCATTCCACTTTAATTTATCGTCCAAACACTCCCAAAATTTTTGCAGAACGTTTAAGTGTTAATTCGTATTCTCCAAATTTTAAGCTGGGCGGGGGAATTGCAGCATCATTTTTTTCTGAATAATAAGCAGTTTGTTTTTGACGGGTTAATCAATAGACCGTTATTTTGAAACTAATCAAATAATAATTTCAGTACAACTGCTCCTTTTTGGCTTAGTTTAGTTTTATCGCTACCATTTAAGACTATATTTGTGTCGTCGGCATAATTGATAATTGCTACATTTGGATTATTTATAATCGTAAATAAATCATTTATATATATATTAAATAATAGTAGTCTTCAGACTGCATACAAATACCACTGTCTTTCTCAATCTCAACAAACAGAGTTCTTCCTGTGAGATAGGATTTCAGCCACTTGTGGACAACTCCCCTAAATCCATACTTTTCTAATTTTAACAATAATAAATCATGATTGACGCAGTTAAAAGCTTTGGATAGATCAAGGAGCACCCCACATGATAACTGTTTATTTTCCATTGAGGAGTATATAAACTTGGTAAAGTCGTAAAGTGCAGTATTGCAATTTTCCCTGTAGTAAAGCCATGTTGATTTTTTAATAATATATTATTTTTATTTAGGAAGGACTTCATTTGTTTCATTATCACATTTTCATAGATTTTTGAAAATATGGATATAAGACTTATTGGCCTATAATTTGACTCCATATTTGGATCTCCATTTTTGAGTATTGGTACAACCTTTACTAACTTTAATTTTGTTGGAAAAATTCCCTGCTGTAGTGGCTCATTAATTAAAAAGCACAAATGGTCAATGATACAATCTATACATTTTTTACAATAAATGAGGATACGTCATCGAACCCGTTGCTTTTTTTTGTTGCATTGTGCTGTAATTTTTTGGGAAATTCCTTCTATCTGATAAAGGTGGGCTGTTTACGTGAGTGTTTGCGATGTTAATAAAATATTTATTCATTTGATTTGGATTTATAGTTGATATTTGTTTGGGGTCGCTCTTCCCCCAAACAAATATCAACTATAGTCTGTTCGTTGGATCTTTCGTCGTACGTCACAAATTATCGCTTCGAGAAACGACGCAAAAACATCTGATAAACTAAACCAAATGCGTTAGAAAAAGAACGCACTGTAAAACTTTCGTCGTTTTTTGAAGCGATAGTTTGTGACGTACGACGAAAGATCCAACGAACAGACTATATAGATCCTCTCGGCCACGTTGTTGGTTCTTTTATCTTATGTAAATCCTCCGCTGGAACTCCTACTTTAAATGACAAGTACTCTGCTGGATTTCTGGACTCGATTTTTTCGCATTGAACGTTATTTAATTTTTGTTTTGCTAGTAGTGCTTTTACATCTTCTACAGTAGTGCTGGGATGTAAACGGGTGGTATGTACGTAGGCATATTTCACGGCTACTTTTATTGAGGAAAGCTCTTCGGAGATTCCATAAATTGGTTGTACGCGTTGGCGTTTTTGTTTTTTGTTATTGGTGACTTAGTACTTTTATTTGTAACCGTATTTTCATTACTTTTAGGAACAGTGATTTCTTTAATTTTGTTATTTTATTTGTGGCCTTTTTAATTGGAATCACGCTGTCTTTACTCTAAGAAATAACGTTCTGTTTTATTTCCGCTGTAGTTGCAAAACTGGATGTTTTGTTTACCTTACTCAGCTGATCCATTGACGGCTCGGTAATACAGGCCGCGCGAGGCTCCACTGGAAAACTGAGTTGACGTTTCGTTTTTGGCGGTAGGGTCTTAACCTCTTGACGAAGGGATTCATTTTCCGTTTCAAGACGTACAGCCATTTCTTGTAAAAGCGAAATTACTACCTTTAACTCGAATAAGTGTTCCTTCATGCTTTGGTAAGCCTCTTTCCGGAAATCTATTTGTTCAGTTGTAGCAGCATTTTGTTCGGTGTCGGCACACTGGATATTCCTTGGCTCAGATGGTTCACAGCAGAAAATAGAGTTTTCTGACACTATTTGCGCACTTTTTAGGTATTACATCCAGGATGAATGATTGAGTTGCAATTTAAGCACTTCAGACCCGATTTCGGCATTTGTTTACAATAACGACTCACTTGACGCCATTTTTAAACGTAAAATACTAAATAATTTTGCATAAAATATAATGTAGAATTAATCGTGAGTAATATATTAAACTCTATAGAAAATTCGTATCGTATATTTTATTTTGTTATAAGGAAAAGAGTGGCGCATTTTAACGCCTTTTCGAAATGATGTAAAATCTACAATGATTGTGATTCTATTAATTAGCAGGTTATTATCTTTTTTATGAAGAATGGTTATTTTCACTAAACTGTATTTAAATTTTGCTATACTTTCGAATAAATCATTTTATATTTAATTTTTATACAAAATTTTGCATGTGCTTGAATAATCTGAAGAAATACTTTGTCCGCCTCTTAGTTCTTGATACGGTCAAAGATCCCTATGGGAGCTAGGGTCAAGTTTTAAAAGCGGATGACCTGTATCTTTACAATTGCTGTAAAGTACAGTCATTGTTACATAGGCATTATGGCCAAATAGTAAATTTTTGAAATTGAAATCTAAGTACAACCTGTGTCATTTCTCTGATATAACTTTTTACATAATAATCGAACACTTTTATTTGAGACATGTAAATAATCTACACTAAGAAATTATTAAAATTTCTACAAACATTCATGGTAACTTTTTTATTAATTTCAATAATGAGTTGCTCCTCGACGATTTCTGGTGCACTCAGCAACTCGCCTAAGCATACTAGAAATCAAATTGTTAATATCAACCTGAGGGATTGCATCCCAAGTTTCTTGTTTTCTCATCCTAATATCAGGTAAAATAAGTGGGGGTAGCTAAAGATGACCCAAATTTCTGCCAATTGTATCCCACACGTGTTCAATAGGTTATGCGTCTGGAGAACGAGAAGGCCATCGAAGTAAAGCAACATTGGCTAGTTCCTGGAATTCCAGAGTAACCTCAACTGTATGCAGCTTTGCATTATCCTTTTCAGATTAATGTAGCTATTTGCGTTTAATGTTCCTGGAATGAACACAAGATGAGACTTACTTCCACAACCGATCGCCCCATACCACCACTCCGCGTGTAAGAGCTTTCCACTGCAAACTATAAATTTTCTCGTTCTCCTCGGCGACATCTAACCAATTAACAACCATCGTGAACAAACAAAATCTCGATTCATCACTTAAGACTAAATCATTGAATTTCCCGGTAAACTGATCTAACGGAGATTCCTTGGTTAGTTGAACCTATCTAGATGTCTCCAATGGCTCTTGTTGTTAAAAATCAATCCCGGACAGCAACAAGCCAAAGAACTCGATCTTCACGTTCTGTAGTGTTTCTAGGACACCCTGGTGGTAATCTACGCCGTTGTTCTTGTCCCTCGGTCCATCTATATCTACATCGAGATATTGTTCTGACACATCTGCCAATTCGTTGGGCAATATCACGAATTGACAAACCTTCTTCTCTGTTAATAAAATATATGAGTCCTTTACGTTGTAGAAAATTAACTAATAATTAGAAAAAAACACGAAAATATTTCGTAAAATCTACAACAAATGAGTCTTATTAAGACTACAAAAACAAACCACTTTTGAAACAACTACTTCTCTAGCTAATACTTCGACAGACATTGAATAATACAAAAGTAATTTGCGTGTTACAAAATAGCAAGGCTATCAAAGCAACACTAGTTTGAACGTATTTCTTTCTGTAAAATGAACTAAAAATGATTGAATGTACGTTAAATAATTTGTGACTGACTATATTATGACAAAATTGGAACAAGAAATTAATTTAGGTGTAATTGAAAATAAATTAGCAAAAGCAATTAAATAATTCAATACTCAATTTATAACCATCTGCAGACACGTGTTTCGATCTCTCGATCTCTTCAGTACAGCTTTATTATAAAATTGATTTCAAATATAAATAAAAACGTTTACTAAAATAAATATAATGAAATATAAATTCCTTAATCCCGAACGTAATTATTTCCGTAGAATTCAGTAATCCACCTCAGGTATAAATTCAGACCTTCAGTCGATTATATTTCATTATTGTGTCAGTTGCCGTACATATCTGAGTAAGTTATTAATTGATAAATTGATCAAAAAGAAATTTTAATTTCTTAGTGTGGATTATTTACCTATTATCTGAAATTTTCATAAAAATTGAGCGACGAATTCTTTTACTTATGCCGGCTAGTATATTTCCTGGCTTCAATATATTTTGTGATACACTTCTTTGCGTGCTTATTTCTCGTTGTACCTAATTTGTTGATTAAAATTTTAATAACTGGTCTTCCAATTATAAGCCAATATCTTCATTGTTTATTATCTAATGTGGTTGATGTATTGATTAGGTATTTAAATATGGTTATTTTAAATTTGCCTTCATTAACAAAAAACATAATGGTTGATATTAATTATTTAAATAATTGCAATATTATCGGCGTCTATTAAAATGCATTAAGCACTATCATAATACTCTTCTGGTCAGATACATCAAAAGTTAATACTAACTAATTGATTGTTTATATAGACAGGTCTCTTCGGCCCATTTTTTAAAATTAATTCATCAATATTTATAGCAAATCATAATTGACAGGACTATCAAAATTAATAGTAATTTCATTATAAAAATTTAATCTTAATTCACCACAATTTCGTGGGCCACCCTTTTCCAATTTGTTACAGATCAGTAGATTTTCAAAAGTCTTGCAACTTTTATATAAGACTTGTATCTTTTAAAATAATCGACCGTTGTGGTAATTTCTCATAACCCCGTATAATTTAGCATCTATACAACAAACAAATTTGTTTTTATTTACTTATTTATTTTATTTATTCACATTTTTGGTCTTCATTCTTAAAAAATACATGAAATACGTAAATAAAATAAATTTAATTTCATTTTTCCTATTTAAAATATTTATAACTGCTGCATTTATTGCTTCCTATAAAGCCTCTCTAGAATAAATAATAGTTTCTTATAAGTACCTTTAATTCAATTTAATATAAAGAATATTTTTTAATTATTTTGTAAACGTTTTAAACTACCTATTTGTAAAATTATTAATATCCAAATTTCATTAATATGTTAAACATCTTTAATAGGCAAGCCATTAGAGGTTATAAAAATAGCCTTTGTAAATGTCAATCAATGGACGATTAAGATTTTATGTTCGTCCGTAACAAATCAAGAAGATAATAATTTCACTATTTTGTTAATCTTATGCAATGACCAGTCAGTGATAGTTCTGTGCTTGTTGAATGCTGATTGTCGTTGCATAACCAGCGTAATATCAATGGTACAGGAAATGTCACATCATTTATTTCTTCGATTAGAAATGACTACATATATTTTATTTATAATACGTAAATTTCTGATTATATTGTCTAATAATATATTCTTTTTAATTCTTTGTTAATTTAATGGTCTATAATTTTTAAATTTTAGAAACTTGGTCGTATCTTATATTTAATAAATAATTAATTTACATTCGAATTATAAATGCTAATTCTAGTAACCGAAACCATTATTTTCCACAATTATTATATGTTAGTAAATAAGATTTATTAAAATTGCTGGTATTGTAATGGAAGGGCAATGGTAACGGGTATCCAACAATTATTGTAGTTCTGGGTGGCGTTGAAATCAAATACGTAGGTCGATTCTTACATGTGCCAAATAAATTGAACTGACATTTTAATTGTCAGTTCAATTTATTTGGCACATGTAATAATCGACATACGTATTTGACTCCAACGCCACCCGGGGTTATAATAATTTTTCGACACCCGTTATAATGAAATATAATTATTTTCATATTTATTAGTAGCAGTAGTAGTAGTAGTGTTAGGCTATCGACCACGTGGTCCTTCCGCCATGTGTCATTTGTGTATTTGTGTGTGTGTAAATGAGCTTGTTACTTTAAAGGATCGTCCCCGTCACTTTAAAGCACCATTAATTGTATCCCAATGGTGAATGGTACCGGTCACCCATCCGACTACTGACCCGAATCAACGTTGCTGCACGTCAGTTCGGGGCCGTAACCGATGCGCCACCACCGGCGTGATCATATTTATTATTATTCACAATAATTGTACTAGTACAATGTGTTGTTTAGTTTTATCGGACATTGTCATTGAATTTACTTATGCTTTTTATACAAATAGTTAAATCATTTTATTAAACAATTAATCCTTTTATAATATTACAACAAATTTTCAAATATTAATAGTGCTACTAGGCTAGATATATCAACAAAATATTTATTGCAGATTTTTGTACATAATAGGATACTTATCTATTAATTTATGAAATAAATATTGTCATTTCTAAGTGGGCTAAGGACCTCTTGGTCTTTCTGTCCGAAGTATATTCATCTTTGTTAGGCAACAAGTTAATTATATATTTTATAAGATATAATTTTCTCAGTGATTTCACAGGGTGTTTAAATTAAGTTTTAACGAGTACAGTAAAATTTAAGGATGTTGAAATTTAAGAAGTTGATGCTATTTTGGTGGAAAGGTAATATAACAGATCATTATTTGCGATCATATTTGTCGAGTCACAAACGGGTGTTTTAGATGGATAATGGAGGGGATTATTTGAATGGCATAGTGAGGCAAGAGTGACGGAGCAATGCATTTATTACTGCACGTCTTTGTTGTTTGACGGTAGAGATTGGGAAAGGAAGATTTGACTGTATTCCAGCTAAGATTGCCATATGGCTTTATAAATTATATGCTAAATAATAATAGAATACTTCTTACTTTCAAGGACTTGTCTTTGAACTATTACCACCTAAATAACAACATAGACTATATTTCATGACTGATTTTCTCATTTACCTCGTGGTGAAACATTGTAGAATAATAGGTAATTAATTAAAAACACTTGGTTTGTTTCACTAAATTTTTTATATTCACTCGACTAGTTTCGCTTTTTACAGCATTTTCAAGAGTAACTATTAGAAGAAAACCGGCGATGTTTATATATTCAGGTAATAAGTGATTCGAGAATTGGGGAAGTCCAAATCTCCTCGTTGTCGTTAACGATGTGTTTTCCCGCTTTTATTGCCCTATTAATTTCAAGGCCTTCTCTTAGATTTAAATTAAATCTCTTATTACCTGAGTATAAGATCTTAAAATTATCTATATCTATAAAATGACTATTATTGATACAATGTTTTGAAATACCCGTACACTGTTTGTTATATAAAATCGATTTCTTGTGTTCTAGCAGTCTTGTATGAAAAGTTCTTCCTGTCTGTCCTATGTATATTGCATCGCATTGAGCACACTTAATCTCGTAAACACCACACTTGTTGTTTTTATTTACAGGCGGTTTGTTGTTCACTAGAAAATTACTCAGACTTGATTGATTTGTACAAATGATATCAAAATCCCTTCCTTTAATATTGTTAATAATTTTATTTGACAAGTCTTTAACATAATTTATTTTATTCCATGTTCTATTATTATTTTCTTGAATATAAAAATATTTCATTAGCTGTTTCTTACGTTTTTTGTTTAATAAGCTATCAATAAGATGATCGGTGTAACCATTATTACGGGCTATTGTTTTAATTATAAATAATTATTTATCAAAATCTTGTGGGTTTAAAGGGATGTTTAATAGACGATGAATATATGCGTTAAAGGTACTAAATTTAATTTGATTAGGATGATTGGAGCAATTGGGAATTATGGTGTCAGTGAAAGTTTCTTTTCTATAAATATTAAATTCTAATTTATTGTTAATTGTTTTTCGGATGGTCAAATCTAGGAAATTTAGACTATTGTTAACTTCTAATTCGGATGTGAATTGGATTTTGTGATTAATAGAATTTAAATATGTTTCAAACGAATTTAGTTGACGATTTGTGCCTATCCATATGCAAAAAATATCATCGACATATCGTCGCTAGAATAAAATATTATTTTTCATAGTGGACTTATTAATTATTGAGTTTTCAAAATGGGTCATGAATATTTCAGCTAATAAAGGTGAAAGGGGTGACCCCATAGGCAAACCATCCGTTTGTGTGTAAAATTTGTTATTGAATGTAAAATAATTTTGGTTTAAGCATATTGTAATTAATTTAATCATTTCTAATTTCTTGTTAACGTCGTTATTTGAGTTGTTCACTAGGTCTATTAATAGAGGCTTTAAATCTGACATTGGTATTGAAGTAAATAGACTTTTTATGTCGAAAGATATTAATTTAGCACTGGATGGAATATTTAATGATTTAAGTTGTTGAACTAATTCTATGGAGTTTTTTATGGCAAAGTCTGATTTAAAATTTAAAAATGTTGGTAGATGTTTACTCAAAAATTTACAAAGTTTGTAAGCTGGTGCATAGATGTATGACACAACAGGTCTTATTGGGACTGTTTCTTTGTGCAATTTCGGCAAACCATAGAGGACTGGGGCTTTAGTATTCATTGTAATTAAATTATTAAGTTTTTCTTTGTCTATAAGATTCGGGCATGATTTAAGTGTATTTTTTATTTCTGTTTGAAATTTATTAGTTGGATCTTTGTTAAATTTTTTAAAAATATCTGATGTGAATAGCAATTCTGTTTTTTGTAAATAATCCTCCATAGTTAAAATAGTTATTGTGTTGCCCTTATCAGCCTTGGTTAAAACTAGGTTATTGTTTTTGATTTTATTTTGAATACTTTTTATGACTTTGAGTTCTGAATTATTTTTATTACAGATTTTATTTTTTAAATTAGTTTTATGATTGCGGATTAATTTAGCAACTTTTAATTTAGTAAGTGATATTGTATTTTCTAATTTTAATTTATTACAAATTAATTCTGCATCTAGACCAACTGTTTCAATTTCTTTATTTGTATTTAGTGTTGGGTTATATTTTAGACCTTTTTCTAATAATGTAGTTTCAGACTTGTCAAATAATACATTTGTAAGATTTACAACTCTGGGATAGAATTTGATATCATTGTACATACCGGGTGATAATGAGTTTTCATGGTATAAACGTAGAGATACTTTGTCGCTGTTACGGAAAATCATTCATCAAAGACTTACTCACCTATTACATCCGATCATATTCGACCATATAGATGCCAAATGCAGAGAAGAAGCAAGAGGAATAGGATCAAAACAATACGAGGAGCAGTTACGCAAGTTAAAACAACTAAGAGAAACCCGAAACTCCAACCGAAGATTACCCACTAACACTGAAAACTCATT